>JAOXJP010257898.1:0-21319 GCA_025762735.1 Platanus orientalis | reverse complement strand
CAAAAATTTAATGACCCCATGTCCTAAACTCTAATAACTCATAAACTATTAAATAAAACAGTAAAATAACTCTAAAAAGGCTCCATCATGTGTCTCCATATATTCCTCCATGCACCTTCTTGTGTGTCATGTCTTGACCCCACCAAAGCCATGTGTGGGCCCCACCTTGCTCTAATGTATGCATCAAGAACCAAGGAAAAATTTCCTACAAGGTGCTAATTCAAGCTGTCTAAAGTTCTCCAGTGAAATCACAAGTCTGAAAGCAAATTACCAAAAGTTGTTGATGTATAAGTATATGGCTTCATTCATGTAGGGGTACATATGTCTTTGTATTGTATAAGGGTATACTTGTAAACACCTTTATGTATCATTTACCATTCTAATATATAAATGAATAGTATAAGACAGTATATACAACTCTCCATACGTATTCTTCCCTAATTAAATCTCTTCTCCATCTTATACTTCTTTTTCTACTTGAAACCCTAACACACCAAGCATCAAACCACAAAAATCCACTTTACATCAAAGCCAAACCACAAATCCAAGGTCAAGGAGCTCATCTACAGTCACTGCCCTTTGTTCGTTGACACCAAGTCGTACGGATAATGCACCATCCATATAGACCTACTAGTTGAGTGATGAAATCTCCAGATCTGTGTAGGTGATGATTTGTAGTGGTTTGTAGTGATGTTGGTTGGTTGAATTGAAGCTTTTTGGTCTTTTTAGTGTATTTTATGAGATTAACTGAGATTTTTCTCAGATCTTATTATTTGGATAATAGATTTTTTTTATCAGATTTGAAAGATCCCTTCAAATTAGAAACGAATAAATGATCAATGAAGCCTATGCTAATTTAGACTCATTATGTTAGGATTGTTTTACCTTCTTCGTCAAAGAAGAAAACGGGATGCAATAAAATCAACAAGCAAAGCGAAAACAGAAATCACGCACAGCACAAGATTTACGTGGAAAACACCAATTTAGGGAAAAACCACGAAGCCGCAAAGAAAACTTTCACTATCTGGAAACCCTCATCAAGGACGATTACCATTTTCAGAATCTCTCCCTCTTTGCACGCAACCCTAGAACGAAACATATAAATACCCTCAAAACCCTAATACATGGTAGATACGGTTCGGATCCGGACCGGTACATAAAACCATAAAAAACGGATCAAAAAATATATCTGGGTCACATTCAGGTTGATAAAATCTGATGCTAACCCGAATCAAACTTCACACATTACAATCTCTCACTTGAAGTTTGATATCTTGTTGCATCTCTTGTGTTTGTGAACACCATTCTTTCCTTGATGTGATTCATATCTTTTACGGCTTAACTGCTCTATCTTCACACCTGAAGACCAACTGAAGCTTTGCATAGCTTTAGTTTCACTGTTGTGACTGCCTTAGTGAACATATCTGCAAGATTGTCATCCGTATGGATCTTTTCCAACCTCAACACCTTTTCTTCTAGAAGCAAACGTATAAAGTGATGCCTCCTGTCAATGTGTTTGTTCCTTGCATGGAATGCTGAATTCTTCGCTAGATGAATAACACTTTGGCTGTCACTATGTAACTTGTTCTCTTGCTACTTTCCCAACTCTTCCATCAAGTTTTGTAACCAAACCATTTTCTTGCTTGCCTCCGTAGCAACAATATATTCCGCTTCAGTACTTGAAAGTGTCACTATCTTCTGCAACTGTGACACCCAACTAATAACTGTAGAGCCCAACATGAAGACATACCCTGTAGTACTTTTTCGTTTGTCAAAATCTCCTGACAAATCCGAATCACATAACCTTATAGGTTAAGTCCAAACCCTCCAAAAATTAATGCGGCTTTAGAAGTTCCTCTTAAGTACCTTAGAATCCACTTCACAGCCTCCCAATGCATCTTTCCTGACTTGCTTAGAAACCTGCTAACAACTCCCACTGAATGGGCAATGTCTAGCCTTGTGCTTACCATCGCATACATCAAACTACCTACTGCTAATGCATATGGTACCTTGGACATGTAATCTTGGGATTTAGGAGAATACTTCTTAGAGAGTTTGAAATGCCCTACCAATGGGGTACTGACTGGCTTGGCATTTTGCATGTTGAACATTTTTAGAACTTTTTCAATGTAGTCCTCTTGAGACAACCTCAACATATGATTCTTCCTGTCTCTTATGATTCTCATACCAAGAATCTGCTTAGTTGCACCCAAGTTCTTCATCTCGAACTCCCTTGACAACATATCCTTGAGATTATTTATCTCTTGCATGTTTGATCCTGCAACAAACATATCATCAACATATAAAAGCAATATAATGTAACTGTCGTCATACCTCTTGATATAGTAGCAATGGTCCACATGGCATCTCCTCAAACCATTTACTATCATGAAGCTGTAAAACTTCAAATACCACTGTCTTGGTGCTTGCTTCAACTTGTATAAGCTCTTTTTCAACTTACACAATTTTCTCCTTCCCTTTAGTAGTGTAACCTTCTAGTTGCTCCATGTAAATTTCCCCATCTAAATGACCGTGAAGGAATGTAGTCTTCACGTCAAGCTGCTCAAGATGTAAATCTTCTGCTGCCACTATGCTCAACACTGCCTTGATAGTTGTCATCTTCACAACTGGAGAAAATAATTCGGAATAATGTATTCATTTTCTTTGCTGACATCCTTTAACCACTAACCTGGTCTTATATCTTTTGGTCCCATCATTGTCATCCTTTAAACTGAAAACCCATTTGCTGCTCAATGTCTTTTTACCATCTAGTGGTGGAACTAAGTCCCATGTCTAATTGGATATTAGAGACTTCATCTCCTCATCTATTGCATGCTCCCACTCAGTCCGAGAATCCACCTTTAATGCTTCTTCATAGCATTCTGGCTCACCACCATCTGTCAACAACAAATAATATAGAGAAGGAGAATACCGTTGTGTTGGTTTGGGTGTCCTGGATGACCTTCTTATTTCTGGAGTAGGTGTCTGAGGAAGTATTTGTTGATCCCCAAGTCCTGTATTTGGTTTTTCACTCTTATTCACAACTTGCACATCATCATCAAAAATCTCTTCAAACTCCATAAACTCCTTCTTTTTGCTTGAAATAGTAGCTTTATCCTTATACAAGACTTTCTCATTGAATACAACATTTCTGCTCCTTATGACTTTCCGGTTTTCATCTTCCCAGCACCAGTAGCCAAATTCTTCTGACCCGTATCCAATGAAAACATACCTTTTAGATTTTGGATCTAGCTTGTCCCGCTGATCTGCATCAACATGTACATAAGCCATACAACCAAACACTCTTAGGTGTTCAAGATTTATCTGTTTTCCTGTCCATGCTTCTTTTAGGAGTCCACCATCCAAAGGTACTGAAGGTCCCTGATTCAATAAATATGTTGTCGTATTAACAACGTCCACCCAAAATTGTTTAGGCAAACCTGCATGTACTCTCATACTCTTGGCCCTTTCCACAATAGCTTGGTTTATTCGCTCTACTACACCATTCTGTTGTGGTGTATTAGGAACTATTTTCTCTTTCCTAATATCATTTTCTACATAATAATTTTTAAATTCCTTACTGCAATATTCACCTCCATTATCCGACATGAGGCACTTAAGCTTACGACATGTTTCCTTCTCAACATCAACTCTCCACTTCTTGAAGGTTTCAAACACATCAAACTTATATTTAAGAAAATAAACCCATAATTTTATAGTTGAATCATCAATAAAGGTAACAAAATAACATGAGCCACCAATAGAAGATACCTGAGCTAGTCCCCATAAGTTGGTGTAAACCAGTTCTAAACACTCCTGCTTGATTGCCCTTACACCCTTAGTGAAACTGACTTTCTTCTATTTTTTATAAACACAATCTTCACAAAATTCCAGATCCAATGCTTTTAAACCTAGAAGCTTCCCTCTTAAGTGGAGAATCTTCATTCCCTTTTAGCTCAAGTGTCCCATCCTGCAATGCTAAATATCTGAATTTATATCCTTAGCTATAATTAAAATAAAGGTATATGTATTTCTCGTCAAGTAGAATGTCACTTCTTTCTTTCCACGAGTTACAACTAAGGCAACCTTTGTGATTTTCCATGAATCTCCTATGAAAACCATATTGTACCTTAAACTTAAGAGCTGGCCAATTGAAATTAAATTTGTTTTCAGATAGGATACATAACACACATCATTCAACATCCACGTACCCCCATTTGGTAGATTAATCAGAACATCTCCTTTTTCACTATATTGCAGGATTTATCATCTCCCAGAAACACCTTTCCAAGTTCACCCTGCATGTGGTTCTTAAGACATTTTTTGTTTGATGTGGCGTGGAAGGACGCTCCTGAGTCAATCACCCATGACTCTCACTTGCTGTTCAAAGCTAGAACTAATGCATCTTTAACTTCTTCAACAATATTTACGGAATCCTCCTCTCTTTATTGTTGGTACCATGCCTGTTCTTCTTTGGAGTTGTATAGTCTTTTTTCAAGTGCGCTTTCTTCCTACAATTTCAACATTCTACCATAGGTTTTCTAGATCTTGATTTGCCTCTTGACACGAATCTGCCCCGATCCTTGTTCTTGTCAGCTGTTATTCCTCTTCCTTCCATATTCAAAGCACTGCTTAAAGTTTCTCTTGAGGATGTGGATTTTCTGCGAACTTCTTCACTAAGAATCACAGTCACCATGTCATCATACTTCATAGGGCTAGAAACCGAGGAATTACTGATAACCATTACCAAACCATTTCAATTATCTAGTAAAGATAAGAGAATCAACAAGGCCCTAATCTCATTATCAAAATTGATTCCAACCGAGGTTAGTTGGCTGGTAGCTGTATTGAACTCGTTCAAGTGTTCATCCACACTTCCACCTTTCGCCATTTTCATATTAAATAATCTCTTCATCAGAAGTACTTTGTTGGAACCTGATGGTTTCTCATGCATTTGACAAAGGGCTGACATGAAGTCTTATGTGGTTTTTTCATTAGAAATATTAAAAGCTACCGACGAAGATAATGAAAGACAAACCATACCTAGGGCTTTGCAATCTAGAACTTTTCAGTTTGCATCTATCATCGTCGCTGGCTTTTTGCTCTTTTCTCTAAGGAGTTGATAGAGATTATTCTAGTAGAGGTAATCCTCTATCTGCATCTTCCAAAAAGCGAAGTTCATACCGTTTAATTTTCAACACTAAACCGTGCAGGTTCCTCCATTGTTATTGTTGCCGCCATTGCTCCCACTCGAACCAAATCTTTCTCTGATTCTAGTTGTTAGGACCGTTTTACTTTATTCGTCTTAGAAAAAAAAGGATGCAATAAAATCAACAAGCAAATGAAAATAAAAACCAAGCACAACACAAGATTTAAGTGGAAAACCCCAGTTTGGAAAAAAACTATAAAACCACAGAGAAAACTTTTATTATCTGGAAACCCTCGTTAAAGACGATTACAAATTTTGGAATCTCTCTCTCTTCGCACGCAACTCTAAAACAAAACATATAAATACCCAAAAAAACCTTAATACATGGCGGATACGGTTTATATCCAGTCCGGTACACAACAAAAAAAAATGGGTCAAAATTTTTTCGTATTCGGGTTATATCCAGGTCAAATTTGGGTTGAAAATTTCTAATGCTAAACCAAATCAAACTTCACACATTACATGTCATACTACCTTCTTCTGATAGTTCAAGGAATTGTGCTTCTTCTGAGCAATGGGCTCATTGAGGCTCTCTGGGTCCTTGGCTAACCAATTAAAAGCATCAAGAATACCTTGCAAGTTAGTTTGGTTGCAAAATAATACCTGATTCTTGTGGCACCAAATAACCCAGCAGATCAATGTAATTTTTGCTAAACTAGCTTGCGTAGAGTATTTGGGAGGCCACCGCTGCACAACCAAGTCGTTGCTCAGCAGGACTTCGGTGAATTCTTTATTGAGAGATAGCAACGGTTGGGACTTGGGAGCGTCTACAACGGGACTTGGGAGCGTCTACAACATCGTCAAATTAGCTGAAAGGCTAATGACGTAAGTGATGATTAGCGGTTGAGACACAAACAAGAATCCTTCAAATCAAATTTGAAAACTGGAGAGCGGTCCAGTAATAAAATATGAGTTTCGCATTGTTTTCTGAATAAAGACAAACATGGTTAGTAGTTATTGACCCTAGGAGTTAATTAAAAAAATTAATTCTTCTTGACCCATCAATACCTCATTAATATCACGTATGACATGAGCTGACAGGTTGCCGTTATCACAATAGACAAGTGTCAACTTTGGCACGTGAATCATCCCTTTGGTGGGTCGTATTGAGAGTTATCAGGCCAGGTAGATATTGACAGCTGCGACATCCCAAAAAGTGAGTTGATCCCCATATGTGGCCCTTGAGTGTCTCAAAGGGGGGTGGCGTAGAGGATTTTAGGCCGTGCAATCCTGTCTGTCTAAACTAATCTTCTTTCCTATGTAGCTACTTTTAAGAGATCATCACCAATTCTTCTAGTATTTCTTCTTAAAATGAAACTAGGACAGTCTTCTAGTATTTCTTCTTAAAATGAAACTAGGACAGGCTGCATTGGGTATAATTTACCTTGACTTTGGGAAAGGAAAACCCAAAATGTTCCACCAGTTTAAGGTGGACCTCAAGGAAAACAAGTTTGATAAAAAAACTCCTAGAGCAATTTTGAAAAGATCATGAGGATAATTTCTATGTTTTTCAACTACTGTTTGTCGCTAAAAGAATTGCAAACGTAATCAATGAGGTAAGATAGGAGGAAAAGTCTTGTAAATTTTACTTCTTTTTTTAACTTCTTAACCATGGGGGATGAAACTAAGACACTACAAGTGATAAACATATCCCTTAATGACCCAACCTCAAACCAGGTAAGTTGTCCGTCGTACCCCTTAGGTGGCACGATGCCATTGGGGACATAATTTTCGGCCATATAACCTGTTACAGTCTTCAAAATTTTACTTCGACTGATCTCTACTATTATAACGAGAGGCAATCGTTAACAATGTCAAGTAGAGCGAAGATTATGGGGATAATTTCTATGTTTTTAAACTACTGTTTGTTACTTAAAGACTTGCAAACGTAATCAATGAGGTAAGATAGAAGGAAAAGTCTGGTAAATTTTTCTTCTTTTTTTAATTCCCTAACCATGGGGATGAAACTACTAAGACAGTTCAAGTGGTACCAGAAAAAAAAAAAAAAAAGTGATATACACATCCCTTAACAACCCAACCCCCTGTGCTGGGTAAGTTGTCCATCATACTCCATAAGTGGCACGATGTCATTGGGGACATAATTTTCAGCCATATAACCTATTATAGTCTTCAAAATTTTACTTCCAACTGACCTCTACTATCACAACGAGAGCCAATTGTTTAACCATGTAAAATAGAATGAAGATTATGGGGATAATTTCTATGTTTTTCAACTACGGTTTGTCGCTAAAACACTTGCAAACGAAATCAATGAGGTAAGATAGGAGGAAAAGTCTGGTAAATTTTACTTCTCTGTTTAACTCCCTAACCATGGGTTATGAAAACTAAACAGTACAAGTGATAAACATATCCCTTAACAAACCAACCCAATGTACTGGATAAGTTGTCCATCATACTCCTTAGGTGGCACGATAGATGTCGTTGGGGACAAAATTTTTGGTCATATAACCTATTAGTCTTCAAAATTTTACTTCAAGTGATCTCTAATATTATAACGAGAGGCAATCGTTAACTATGTCAAGTAGAACGAATTAAATAACTTGATCAGTTCATCTCTGCTAAATTTTGTAGCAGTTAGATATATTACACCTGAAAAATAACATGGTTTTGTATTTCACAGTTTACTGAGGCTACTCCGGTCAGCTTGAAAAACGAAAGGCGGAGGAAACTTGTTGCCATTTTGATAATGTAATGAGAAGTCAAGGGTATAAAATCTCAGAAAGAGTGCACATTAAAAAATAAAAAAAATTAAAATTTTTTTTCCGGTAAGTTAATGTAGGTTGTTTTTTGGTTTTTTTTTTTTTTTGGGTAATATGTTAGTTAATATAGTGTGGTATTCTCTCTTATCGACGGTCAATGCCAGGGACAGTGTTTCTAACTTAGGCTGCCTACCTATAGTTTATCTTTCCCCACCTATTTGTTATTTTTATTTTATTTCTAGTATCTACTTGATTTATATTCATATGCATCCGTGCAAATCTGATATTTGTTTCCCCACCTAAGAAGGCATTTGACGACAGGATCTTGGGTTATTAGGCGAAGCTAGGTTGGGTATACGAAGAAAAACCTATTTCACAATGGTTAGGAAACTGAATTGTCCAGTGCAACTTAGAGAGCAGTTAGAGATTCTAGAGAATGGGCTGCGGCTGAACTGTTCTAGAATTTTTTTAATAACAGAAAATAGTAGTCTAAAACTCTACAGAAGCAGAGGCGGCTTGGACGAATTTGAGTAAGAAATCTAAATTTATTTGGGTGGAGTGTTTCCACTTTATTACCCAATGGTACGTACATGTAAATGATTTTCAAATTTTGTAGAATTCTCATCATCAATAATATCGTCATCGTCACCATCATCATAATAATCTATAGATTTTAATAACAAAATTTCCCTGGGAATATTTCTACCATAGCATCTTCCCAGAGGTCAATGCTAATAGTAATATCAACCTCATCACCATCCTCATAATTAACATTATACCTTTTAGGTTTTTGCCAGTTATTTAGGGTTGGCTTTAACGTCACGTTCGGTCCACTGCACCCTGTCTTGAAGCATGTTAAACAAAAGAACATGTGTTTGGGGTTTGGCAGACCACATCCATCTATAATTTACTAACATTGAATTTACATTCTAGCATGAGCTTGAAAACAACAAAATCGGGGTTCATGTCTAGGATATAGCAGAAGGTTTTGTCGGCTACCAACCTGATGCAATTCTCCCTAATCTCAGCTTGGAATGATAATGGAAGTGAAAGAGGTTGACAATGGAAAAGTTTAGTTGATGTTACCAGTACAAGATAATTGCAATGATAACGATGACATTAATAAAATTGAAAATAATGATTTTAATTATTGAACTATGAAGCTCAATAATTAATGCAGTTTCTTTTCTGTTAGGGTTGTAGTACAATTAGCAGCAGAAACAGCAATGATGACAAATATATAGAAGATGATCTGAAATATTGGAATAAAACGTAAACAATAAAGATATAAGCTACTGGGGCACCATTCTCAACCATATAGAGCATAATATGTGTGATATTTAGTTAATAGCACACTTCAACCAAAGGTGTTCAACTCTAGCCCAGCGATAATTAAATTTACTTAGCACAAACTCAAGTTAGGTTAGTTCGGGCTAGGTTAAGCCAGGTTGGATTAAGCCTAAATTACGTCATCTAATTTTTTTCTAGCCTTCTTGCTGGGTTGAAAGCAAATTAAGACGTCTTCTCATGAAGGAAACAATACTTATGCCATATATAAAAGGAAACTATCTAATGGTTTGTTTGTTTACACATTTATAAATAATAAAAACTAATATTATTCATTGTCGGAGTTGGATTGGCAATTTATAAAAGGTTGTTTTGTGGGTTTTGTAGGTAAGAGAAGTAGTTGAGTTAAAGCAAGGCTTCTATTGTGTGGGAAACCTAGATTTGGGATCGTATGCAACAAAATAGAAGGGAGAAATAATGCAAACAATAATCACATGAAAAAGAAAATTTATGAAAATTTATGTGGTTCGGCTTGAAGCCTATGTCCACGGGAAAAAACGGTGAAAGAGATTTCACTATCATCGAAAATAAAGATTACAATGAATAATGCAATAGAACAAAAATCGAGAACCCCCCAATATAAACCCTTAAAACAAGTCAAGAATATGGGTCATATTCGAGTTTTTCTCTGGATCATCATCTGGGTTACATCTCAGGTTGAACTCAAAACATCAACCTAACAAATCTCCACCTTTGTTTATATTCTACCAAGACTACATAGAATAGAAACTCTACTCCCATCTTCTCTATACAACCATGAAGGGAAACTATAGATAATGCGAACACCGATCAAGTCCAAACACTGCTGGAACTTGAATATTAAAAGTGACTGGTCATCATATTTGTTGGATTGTCATCCGTGTCAATCTTCTTAATAATGATCTGGCCCTACGAGATGATCTCACATATGAAGTGATATCTGACATCAATGTGTTTGGTCTTTTTATGATATATTTGATTTTTAGTTAGATGTAAAGTGTTTTGATTGTCACAATACACAACATTCAAGCCTTGCTTCAAGCCTAACTCGCTAAGTAAGCCTCTTAATTAAATAGTCCTCCTCATTGCCTCAATAGTTGGCAAAACAACAGTAGCCTGAACATTGCTTTTCCAACTCACTATAAAATTAAAGAGAGTGAAGACATAACTTGTTAGAGATCTCATCTTGTCATGATCACCTGCATAATCAAAATCCACAAATCTATCTGTACAACCATCAAGTCCACCCATTTTGTTAAATACTAGTCCAACATCTACAATACCTCTCAAATACCGAAGTATCCATTTCACTATCTGTTAATGTGTCTTCCCTAGACATTTTATATACTTACTCACAATACTAACAATATGTGAAATTTTAGGACAAGTGCAAATCATATTATACATGAGGCTCTCAATTGCACTAGCATACGGAACATGAGACATCTAATCTTTCTCCTCCTCATTCTGTGGTGACAAGTTTATAGATTGTTGAAAGTGATTTGCAAGTAGCGTACCCACATACAGGTTTAGAATCTTACATTCTAAAGTATTCAATTACTTTTTTAAAGTAGTTATTTAAGACAAAATACAATTTTCTTGCTTTCTATCCATGCAAATCTTTATGCCAAAAATATTCTTTGCTGCCCCCAAATCTTTCATCTCGAATTCATCACTAAACTAACCTTTAAACCTGTCGATCTTAAACATATTTGTGGGAGCAATATGCATGTCATCAACATAAATTAACGAGTACTCAAAAAAACCCATCCGGTAGTTGTCTTAAGTAAACACAACTATCATACTACTTCTAGAGAAGTCATGTGCAAATACAAAAGTATTAAATCATTGTCTAGGCGATTATTTTAGGCCATACAAAAACTTAATTTTTCAACAAGTAAATATAATCTTCCTCACTTAAGACAATAAACTCCTCTAGCTAATGCATTTAAATATGCTCATCAAGCTCAGCATACATAATGTTGTCTTAACATCAAGCTTCTCTAATTCTAAGTTAAGTACAACCACCATGGTAATCAATACACATATAGAATTATGATTTACAACTGGTGAGAAAACATTATTAAATTATATACCCTCTTTCTAACCATAGTCTTTTTGCAATCAATTATGCATTGTACTTTACATCATCAATACTTGGTGTTCCTTCTTTCCTCTTGTAAACACATTTGTTGCCAATAATCCTCTTTCTCATAGGAGGTTTTACTGGCTCCAAAGTCTGATTCTTGTAAAGAGACTCAATCACCTTATTCATAGCTATAACCAACTATACAAACTCTCTGCTTATGATAGCTTAACGGTATAAGAAAGGCTCCGGATACTCAACAATCTTTGTCACAAAAAATGCATAAGAAACTATCTCTACATAGTTACTATACCTCTTATGTCTAATCTCTCTCCATTGTCTCCCAATAGCAATATTATATTGTTATTCCTCTTGTTCATCCTCATTCTCATAAGAATCTTATTCCTTTTTCTCAATGGGCCGAATGAAAATACTTTTTTGAATCTTCCATGAAGTATAACTCCCAAACTCTACTTGCTTGTTAATTCCATAGTCCCTATCCATATTAACATTTTCCTTTCTCTAATTAAGCATGATAGACTTATCGAAAATAATATCTCTACTAATAATAAACTTGGGTGACTTAGGATCAGGGCACCACAACCTGTATCCTTTCACCCCAGATGCATAACCTAAAAAATACATTTTTTAGCTCTAGGTTCGAGTTTACTTTAATTGACATAAGCATAAGAAGAACAACCAAATATCCTCAACCCAAAGTAATCTGTAGTAGTGCTATACCATATCTCCTTATGTGTCTTACACATAATAGCAGTCGATGGAGACTTGTTTACCATGTAACAAACTATAGAAACAGCCTCAGTTGAAAATTCCTTTCTAAGTCCAGCATTAAAGAGCATGCATCAAACTCTCTCAAGGAGTGTCATATTCATGTGTTATGTCACACTATTTTGTTGAGGCGTGTATCTAGTTATGCGATGCCTCACAATTTCTTCATCTTTGTAGAATCTGTCGAACTCACCTGAATAACTCCAAATTATTGTCAGTTCTCAGACCTTTGATTTTCTTGCATATTTGTTTCTCAATCATAGTCTTCCATCACTTGAAGTTGAGAAAAACTCCATCCTTATGGTTCAAAGTAAATACCAAGGTCTTCCTTAAGTAATCATCAATGAAAGTTAACAAATGATAAGAACCTTTGAAGCAACCCAAGATAGACCCCAAAGATCAGAGTGAATGTAATCCACTATATTCTTGGTCTTGTGAATAGTCAAACTAAACTTCACCCTGCATTGCTTCTCAAAAACACAATACTCATATAAATCTAACTTTCTTGTTCTTTGACCACATAACAAGCCTTTCTTGCTCTACTCTATCATACCCCTCTCACTCATATGGCCTAACCTCACGTGCCATAGTTAGATAATGTCAAAATCCAAATCAATCGATGATGATACTACAACTACACTTGAAATTGTACTTCCTTGAAGCACATGCAAATTACCATTTCGTTGTCCCCTCATAACCACTAAAACATCTTCTACACCCTCATAACTCCACCTTCAGTGATATACCTACAACCATTAGAGTTAAGAGCGCCCAAAGAAATAAACTTTTTCTTTAATTCTGGTACGTATCGAATATCAGTTAAGGTCCTAACTATTCTGCATTTTGATATGGATTGTTCCAATACTTATAGTCTTACAATGCATATTATTCTCCATTAAAACTATACTGTAGTTTACCACTCTATAAGTTATAAACCAATCTTAGTTTGGAAAAAATGGTAAGAACAACCCGATTCAAGTATCCATTTTTCATCTGCACATACATTACAATGAATAACTGACATAACATTTTTTGATCGATTAGAGAAAAAAAAAATTATGCAATGCCAACAACTTCCTTTTCTCTTTTCTGTTTGAGCTTTGAACAGTCATAGTTGATATGCCCTAGCTTATGATGGTAATGAAACTTTTCATTTTTCGAGATTGACCTTTATAACTTCCAAATTCATTTTCTTTTATTCTTCCTCTCTCAAACAGACCTTTTGTCTACCCCTCACCCTCTTCTCCAAACACTTTCTTCCTCAATTCTTTAAAATACAATGATGCTTTAGCATCCCCTATGGAGATGGTATTATTTCCATATAGTAAGATCATAACAAAATATTCATATGATGCAGGTAAAGAATACAAAATAATAATAGCTTGATCTTCATCATCAATGTTAATATCAATATTATTCAAATCCATAATGATTTTATTGAATTCATCCAGATGTGATTTTAAAGGCATACATTCTTTTATTTTCAATGTGTAAAAGCGTTGTTTCAAATACAACCTATTCGTGAGAGACTTGCTCATGTACAAGCTCTCCAACTTGAACCACAACTTACTTGTAGAAAGCTCATCTACAACCTCTTGTAACACCCCATCGACTAAGCATAACTGAATTGCACTAAGTGTCTTGATGTCGAGATATTTTTTGTCATCTTTTGACATTGTCACATGAAGTTTTTCCTTTCCAATAAAAGCTTTGGATAGTCCCTGTTGAACCAACAATACATACATGTTCATGCGTCATAGACTGAATCTATTCTTCCCCTCAAATTTCTATACTTTGAACTTTGTTGAAATGTTTAAGAGAAAACCCAAATCACAACTTAGAACTCTGATACCAGTTTGTTACGCAAAAAAACCTGGATTTGGGATTGTATGCAACAAAATAGAAGAGAAAAACTAATGCAAACAACAATCACACCAAGAAGAAGGCAATTTACTTGGTTTGGCTTGAAGCCTACGTTCCATAGGAGAAAACGACAAGAGAGATTTCACTATGATCGAAAATAGAGATTACAAGGAACAGTGTGGTGGCACAAACATCAAGAAAGCCCCAAAACCCTAATCTCAATAAATGGGTCATATTCGGGTTTGTCTCTAGATCGTCATCTGGTTTCATCTCGGGTTGAATTTAAGACATTCACCCAATAGCTTCTTTGTGAACAGTTCTTTTGTTTTTTTTCCTTAGTCTTTGCCTTTGGGTTTTGGGAACTTGCCTTTATGTATTTTGTAATCTCTATTTTATTTTAATGGAACTTCTTGATCATCTTTGCTTATAGATATAGGAAATCTTGTGGAACCATGTTAAATATTGTGTTTTGTAATTGTTCTTTACCATTTACTGTTTTCTCATTTTGTTTCACACACATCGCATACTAGAATCCGATCCATGTTTTGTTCGGTTGGGTTGTTTAGTCGTAACACTTCACATGGAGAAATCAGATCTACCATGCAATTGATATAATTAGGAGATCTCTAGGCTATAAAGCTGAAGAGACTCTAATTTGGTTACATAGTTGACAAACTTTGTTAGATATGAGGATTATAGCCATTTAAGAAATTATGGACCATAAAGAGATTCTAACCCTCTTATATATGGACCTTTTCATGAATTATTTGCATATATTTTCCTTTAAATCCAAAAGAAAATACGGCACCAATGATTACGATGGCTTTAACCACTTAATTAGCATATTAAGGAAATGCTAGGAGTGAATTATACTCCTAGCATATGTAGATCATATTTAATTTGCATTGTATAAGGAGGTGGCCTTTAATTGCCCTTAAGCATATTACAGTGAAAAAAAGAAAAAGAAGAAAAAAAGAAAAAAGAAAACGGTATGCAGATGGAAGCACTTTCTTTTCTAATTTTCCTTTTTCCATATTCTTTATCCATTCTCTCTTTCTATCAATTTTAACGGAAGTTACTAATCATTTCCAAAATTAAATTTAAGAGAAGAAAATCCCATTTGATACAATTGTATTTGCTACTTAGATATTATTAAATATAAAATACAAAAGGCAGCGGCACATATCTAATGCAATTTTCACTCTAAAAAATGGTTAGGAAGGTATTAATGTTTGGTGGACCCCATCGAAGACATCCAGACTTGCGTGTCTTGGATGCTTCGGTAAACGAAGAAAAATGGAAGGTAAGTGGAAAACTTTTTCTTCCTTGTGAGCTCTAACTCTTAAGTAATCTAACTTCTTTAACCCTATTATAGCCAGCCGGCCCTAATTTTTTGGTGAAACTTAGCTGGCCGATGTGCTCCTTCCCAATCCGAAAAGAACCAATGGTAGCATGGGGACTTATCCCCTCACTGCTTTGTTGAGGAAGTGATGGCCATCATTATCATATCCAAACAAGGGTATGTATAACTCAATTCACCAAAATACCTCTCATCTCATCCTTGACGTCATAGACGATAATTTCAGCGATAAAAGCAATAAAGCATATATAGAATAGCGCATTGATGTTTTTATTTATTTATTATTATTGTTAAATGTTATAAAAGCATTAGGATGAGTGACCTCCTCAGAAGCCCTCATGTTACACAAAAGCAACAACATCAATAATGACCTGTTATTTTCTATACTTTATTATTGAATACTACATTTTTTATTTTATTTTAAGAAACTAATTAAAATATAATAAACTAATTTTGCAATGCTTAATTCTTGCGGTAATTACTGTTATTATAGGGAAAATGACACTTATGAATGGCTGTTAATGTTATAACCACTGTTATATATATATATATATATATATATACTACTGTCTATAACTTTCAAAGATGTTTTATTGGAATAGTGATTGAAAATGAGGACAATTTTGGAATGTTATTGACATACATTATTGATTTCTGGCCCCCAACCTCCGCTGAGGGTCAAATGGACAGAAATATCAGTGTCAAAAGTGATTTTCACTTTTTTTTTGTGGGAGGGGGAGAGGAGGGCAGAAATATGAGTGTAATTCATTGTATCCACTCCTCTTAATTAATGCTCCTCGCCGCCCCTTGTCAAGGGTCAGGCACATCAGCGCCGACAAGTGATTTCTGTCCCCTCCCCCCAAAGTGAAAATCACTTATCAGTGCTGATGTACCCACCCCTTGACAGGGTGCGGAGATGAAAATCCACCCTTGTGTAAACCACTTCTGACACTGATGTAGCCGCCCCATGACCTAGGTGTTTTCTATGCCGAGCTCAGAAAAGCCTCGCCGCAAAAGTTGACTGCTTGTGGAGAGAAAATGTGTCTCCCGCAAACCAAGTCATGTTTTTACCAAAAAAAAAAAAAAAACAAACAAACAAACCAAGTCATGTAATTTCGGAACATCAACGTACTATAAAAGCAGCATACTCTGTTAGATTTTCGCACATTAATCCTGTCTTTTTCTCTAACCCATAGCCCAATCTCAGGTTTGTTTGTTTCTTTCTTATTTTCAACTCCAAAACTAGGTGCAGATACCCACTTACCAAAAAAAACAGCTGTCATATAATAACCTTCTTACCTATATAGATTGCTTATGGAAATTGATTTGACTCTATATTTTCAGGGAAGATGGGGAGATCTCCTTGTTGCAACAAGGTTGTTTTAAAAAAGGGGCCGTGGACACCAGAGGAAGATCAGAAGCTCATCGACTACATACAGAAACATGGCCATGGACGTTGGAGAGCCCTCCCCAATCTCGCTGGATTAAATAGGTGTGGGAAGAGTTGCAGACTACGGTGGTCTAATTATCTGAGCCCAGATATCAAGAGGGGGAATTTTTCCGAGGAAGAGGACGGAATTATCATCCACCTTCATTCAGTTCTTGGAAATAAGTGGAGTTCTTGCTATATCTATAAATTTTTTTTTTCTTTAGCTTGTATAAGCTTTGACTGTGCCGTACTCAATATATAGTTTAGCAGTGATTAGAAAGAGTAATACATCTGGTTAACTCCGAAGGAAGTAACATTCAATTCCTGGGAAATCACAACAGAAACAATTATTCTGTAATCTCTTGCAATTTAAAGAACTCGAGGAGTCACAAAGAATTAATTCAGTTTCATTTTTTCTCTATCCCCGTAGGTGGTCACTAATCGCTGCCAACCTTCCAGGAAGGACGGATAACGATATCAAGAACTACTGGAATAGCCATTTAAGAAAAAAACTCCTTCGTATGGGTATTGATCCGATAACCCACAGGCCAAGAGCTGATCTCAATCTCCTCGTGAATCTCCCTCATTTACTCGCCACTGCAAGCAGATGCAATTTGATGAATCCTTGGGACAATGCTCTCAGGATACGACAAGTCATTGATAATGGTGTACCTCCACATATGGAAGCAGTTAATCTCTTGGGATCAACTCTCTTTCAGGACTACCAACTCAGCCAATACCTCCAATCAAACACTCAGTACGAAGGGCTTCATAATAACCCTCTTGATCCTGTTCTTGATCGTACTCAAATGCATTCCAATTTTTCGAGTTTAGGAGTCCCACAACCACCTAGTGAATGCCATCATATAATTACTGAGTCGGGTGCTGGCTTGGAAGGTGGGCCTAGCTCATACGCCATTCGTACTGTAAACCTTGTTCCTGCATCTGTTTCAGTATCTCCACAGTGCTCCACGGTCGATGAAATGGAAAGCAAGATCATCCCCTTCGACATTTCTGCACCTTCATCCACCTTAACCAACTTTGAGGCTTGGGGAGAACTTAACGTGGATGACTGTTTTTGGACAGATATCATTGAGTAAGTGTCACTCCCTCAATAATACTTCTATTAGTAGATTTACCTCTAAAATTTTGCTAATGGGCTTCATTTTTATTTTCTTTCCCTTGTTTGAGGTTGCAGCTAAACAGTACTGTTCTGCAGCCAAACATCTTCCCTGTCTTGGCCAGTCTCATGGTAGCACATGGTTTCATGTTATATCAAGCAAGATTGACAGTAGCTGTTGTATTATTTATTTGTTCTTGTTCTCATGTAATTTACTACATTTGTGTTTTGCACATTATTAAATTTACTTCATTGTGTTGACACCAATTGATATTACTAGTTATCTTGTTGTGACAAATAACACAGCGGAACAAAACACGGAACAGTTTCAAGTATGTGATGCAAGTGAAACAAAACGAGAAAACAATAAACAACAAAGAACAATCACATAACATAATATTTAACATGGTTCGGCAAGATTACCTACATCCAAGAGTGAAGATGATCAAGAACTTCCACTAAAAAAGAGAACAAAGAAATTACAAAATGCACAACGGAGAGTTCTCAAAACCTAAAGACGAAACCCTAAGAAAAAACCCAAAGAACATAACTTTCCACACTAATATGCTCTTGCCTCTATCACAAACGGAGTTTTGACAAAATCCAAATCTGTCATAGTCTTTCATTACTCCAAAACCCATAAGAGACACCTTTTCTAATTCCCTAACCCATAAAACCCTACATGTTAAGTGGGTTTAAAACCCCAAAATACCCCCCTTAGCCTGAAATGTAGTTAATGGCTCTTGCATGTGAATTGAAGACATCTCAATAAATCTCTACCTTGGCTTGAATTCCACTAAACCAATTTGAATGAAACTCCTTGATCATTTTCTCCACTAAAGCCCAAAGGGTACAAGATTAATTCTCTTTCAAACTGATAGAGTCCAAGCTACCCTTGAACTCAATCACCAAACTTGGCTTTGTTGACATGTCTACTAACTCCATAACACTAAATGCATCTACAACCATGTCTTTGAAATCTATTCTAACTAGAGGTTTAGCGTCCAACTTGGGCACGCATCCATGCTATTGACACTACAAGAAAATTGGTCATCAGCAACGATGCTAATACTCAAAATGTCATTGTAGATAATCAATAGCGATGACTAAAATATTGTCGCTTTAGGTAAATAACAACGACGATTAAAAGTCATCGCTAATAATATTAAAGTTCATCATATAAAACCTATCCGCAACGATGCTAATAATCTTCATATCAACAACAACAATAGTCGTCACGAATAAGAATATATCAGCAATGACAATAGTCATCACGGATACTAATATATCAACAACGACAATAGTTGTCGCAGAAAGAATATATTTGCAACGACAATTGTCGTCATGGATATGGAGATTATTAACAACGATAAAAGTCATCGATATTACATTTTTAACATATCCTAGCCCTGTTCTTATTAGTGGCCATTTTTGTCATTGCAGATATAAATATATTAGTGACAACACCACCGCTAAAAGCTTGGTAAGCTAAATGGCTCGTATCGGGTTGACATGAATACTCAATCCAAAAATTGACCTGGATAGTTATTTTATTTTTTATATTTACTTCCCCTATATTGGGCACCTAATAAACAAATCATGATTTTATCACTTTATATATTAAAGAAAGTAAAAAAAACCAAATATTTCATTCCTTCATTCCTATAAAAAAACAAGAATTGGTCATATTACAAAAAAGAAATATAGTTGATCATTACAAAAAATAAGATGTACTTCCACTTTATAAACTTTTTCCTATGCTTCCCCTAGACATCTCATGTTTTCATAATCTATCAAATTTTCCATGCTTTCCTATGTTGGTCATAAGCGGTGGATGGCGATGAGCAACATGTGAGCTTCATAAAAATCAACAACCGTAGTAACACCACTAGCTAACAGCGACTCTATGTCAGATTGATGCCCTATCAACAAAGTCAAAACGAATATAGTTTGGGTAATTTAAAGTAAAAGAAATTGATTCCAACAAAACGCAAAGTCAAAGAAACACAATTTATAGTGAAGTACATAAAGAATATGTACCAAGTAAACCTCAATAGAGTCCACTCAAATGAGGCCATGGTTAGAACATAGTGTTGTAAATAAGTATCTATACAAACACGTAGGGTAACTCAATGGTGGCATGTCCACAAAAAAGACTCCCTTGAGTGCTTACCTAACAAAAAACCAGCAGTTTGCATAAAGTAAAACAAAAAGGTGAAGGGGACAAAAAATGGAGACTTGGGAAAATGCGTAAGGTAGAGCTGAATACATCCCCGCCACTTTCTCTCGGTATGAAACAAACCTTTCTATGGAAACCATAAGTTGAATAGCAGTAGCATTGGTAATCTCAATAAATAGGACGGTACCGCTGCATACATGAACCCCATGGCATTAAAGATATCCTGGCTGCTCTCCCTATAAAATTGAACACAACCCAAAATATTAGGTATATGAAATGAAATGGATGTACACCTAGACCCTAAATACAGAAAATACTAGGACAAAGAAAATGATCAACTATAGACCCATATGATGAAATCCAACACATTATGAAAAACAACATAGTTTTTCCAACATCATTATCTTGATGTCCACCTAGTCTCTTTTGGAATGAAATGGTCAATATAGGAAGAAACAGATTGCTAGATTGTAAATCTCAGGGGAGCACCTCGAATGGGTCCTACCAAGGACCTCTATGTCCAAGATTGACCATGCAGAACAAACATAATTATCATATACATGCTTTTTATTTAGACTGTTAGCCATTTCCTAACCACAAAATATATTAATATAATACAGTTCACTGGTTTGGATCACACAATGGCACCAATCTTTTGTCCTGTTGATGTTCATGTGACCATCTCATAGGCCATAGGGAGGGCCAAATGAACACAATCCATATTATAAAATGAGAATGGATGATAGGTTCTTTTGTATTTCTGATCAACAATGGTTTTTAATGCTCTTTTTAGGCAAGTCAAAATATAGGAATAAAATAATCAACAGAGCAAGAGAGAGCATCCAAACAAGGGACATCACAAAAGTAAAAGGACTGAGCAGTGTATTATGGGTTTCTCCACTAAGATAGATTTTTCTTCTAAAGACAAGTTAAAAACTGCACAAAAGAAGACTGAGAAAATTTGGTTGGAAAGCTTAAATCTTTTGCATCGCTATTTGGTTTGCTTAGACTTTTAACCAAATCTCTCTTCTGCCTAAAACAACAGAAGACAACAGAGTTAGTATTGTGCGAACTGCAAAAATGATGCCATAAACTTTATAAAAAGAGAAATGTTCATACTTTACACTTAGAATGAAGATGAGGTAAAACACTGAATCGCTACAAGTGAGTGACAGAGAGAGAGAGAGAGAGAGAGAGAGAGAGAGAGAGAGAGAGAGAGAGAGAGAGAGAGAGAGGAT
>JAOXJP010257888.1:0-21324 GCA_025762735.1 Platanus orientalis | reverse complement strand
CTCCCCCCAATTCCGTTTTTTTTCTTGCGTTCTCCCTTCCTCCCTTTCCCTCTCCTCTCCCTCCCTCTCTCTTCCTCTTCTTCTCTCTTCCTCTCTCCTCTCCCTTCTCCCTATTCTTGTTTTTTGTGTTTTTTCACTCTCCTGTCTTCCTCTCTCTCCTCTTCCTCTTTCTCTTCTTCTCTCTCCCTCTCTTTTCCTCCTTCTCCTTTTCTCTCTCTTTTTTTTTTTTTTGGCAATGGCGTTGGAGGTGCAGGTCCGGGGCAGGGGCCTCCTATTCAGACGGTCAGGTTCGAACAAGCAAACACCTGCACGGATATGGAGGTCCAAACGGACAGGTGCCCTCCTGTTCAGACCTCCACGTCCGTACAGGGCCTGCTCCGAACCTGCACCTCCGATCGTCATCACAAAAAAAAATAAAAAAAAACAAGGAAAAAGAGAGAAGAAGGGAAAGAGGAAGAGAGAGGGAGAAGAGAGAGAAAACACATGAAAAAAACAAGAGTAGGGGAAAAGGAGACGAGGGAGAAGAAGAGGAAGAGAGAGGGAGAGGAAGGAGGGATATTTTAGGGATGATGGTTTTAAGGGAGGGGGTAAAATAGAAAAGTTATTTTTTTGGGATGTGGTGATCAATTTTAGGAGTGCTAATAGCCCTTCCCCGTTGATCATTCGTATTTTACAACATGAGTGGGTATGCATATGAGCTGGGCTGAAGTCAGCCCAAAGCCATCTAGACTTGAGGCCATGTGTCAGGCCACTGATCCATGTCCAGACTTAGCCAAAGTGCATGCAGAAAAGATTAGGTAAGGAAATCTGCTTTTCCTGAAGTATTATAATGGCATCAGGGAGTGGACACATCAGCATTGAAAAGTGATCAGCACCTCCAAAAAGTGAAAATGACTTTTTGGCACTGATGTGTCAGCCCCTTGATGTCATCCTAATACATCAGGAAAACAGATTTCCGCACCCAGCCCAGTGCCTGGTTTTGGAAAGGGTTTTTTTTTAGGGGTACTGTGTTTTGGAAAAGCTGTTAGCTAAAATACTCAAATTACGGCAAAGCGGCTTTCCTCTTGCTAAAAACCGCCTGGCCACTCTCTTGCCCAGGTGCTGATCAACAGGTGTCCTAAAAAAGCAAAAAAGATCAACACTGGATGTAACAGTTATTTTTCACTTTTTGAAACACGTGTCAATCAGCACCTGACACTTTTTCGCAAGAAAAAATCCACTAAGGATAGTAGCGGCACTGAACCTTGAGGGTGATTAACCATAAATATTGCACTAAAAATTGTCATAACAGTTGTTACAGTGGACCATACTTTTCAATTTTTCTACTTTTGGCGTGATCAGAGAGGGCTTGGATTATGTGAGAATGAATCTCGTGAAAACTGTGAAAACGGCACTAGAGGGGCTGACGCATCAGTACTGAAAAGTGATGTGCACTTTTTGGGGGGCACTTATTACTTTTTTGAGCTGATGTGTCCGTACCCTGATGCCGTTTTCACAGTTCTCACATGATTCATTCTCACCTAATTTTTAGTGCATGGGGGGATATCATAGCCAATCTAGACAGCCCATTTAATAGCTGGCACAAAGTGTCTTTCGGCCAAAGCTACCATGCATAAGATTCTCAGGCCATATAGAGCCCTTGTTGCACGCTTCCCAATTATAATATGTCAATCATAGCAATCTAGGCTCCGTTTGTTTGCTCTAAAATTTTGTTAGGACCTAAAACAAATGGAGCCTTTATAATGCTATAGCATTTACGCAAATAGTAGCTATGCTCTCTTTTCTCTCTCTCTTGAGGTCCTTCTGATAGCAAAGCCTGTTACGCACCCTATGGGCTGGGCTTGTTTTGACACTTGCTATACAAAAGTAGGAGGCCCAGCTTGGCCCATTTCCACTTTACACATTACCAAGTCACTTTTTTTTTTGGTAAATGGCAACTCACTATGAATCATGCTTCTTACAGAAATAAATGAATAAATAAAAGAGACTAGACATGTCGTACCAATCACCATGTGTTTGAAGTAGAACAGTCGGCATGTTTGGCACACAGGGAGGCAGCACGGCACGGGATGCACGTATTTAGATTGAATTAACATACACAAATAAAAATACTTCAACACTTCCTAGGAGAAACATTGTTCTCTCTTTGGGAACACTTGAAGAACCGGTGGAATTTTACAATGTGTGCACACATGTGCACAACTATGCTTGGGAGAATATATATTCCTACTTCCACGAGGTTTCAAACCAATGACTTGACTCGCCTTTGATACCATACTTAGAGTGAATTAACCAGCTCTCCAAAATTAAGGTACTAGGAGATACACAAATTTATATACTTTAACGGCATAGACTATGTGGTATTTCTTATTATGATTTAACCTAATCTTCAGAGATTTAAAGTTGAGAACTTCATCATTGGATCCTAAATTTCTTCATATTTGTGGATGAAGGTGATGCATGCCACACACAAGTATGGTTGTAACATGAAAGGAAAGATCAGATGGTATAATTCTTGTTGAATTGGGTGCTGCGGGTTTTGATTTTGTGGTTGAAATTTCAATCTGATAGGTTTTTTTTTTTTTTTTTTGGGGGAGGGGGGGGGGTCTTGAACTTAAATCTGATAGGTTGATAGGGAACTTTGACACAGTAAACAAGTGAAAATGGTGCAACTCATTCAACTTGGTAAGTACTCACCGAATCTGGTGAGGATTTTATACGCTGACCCTTAACCTGTGCCAATGTCCGCTGATGGTCAAGTGGGTGAAAATATCAGCGCCAAAAGTGATTTTCACTTTTTGGGGCGTGTGTAAATCACTTCTGACACTGATGTGGCCGTCCTTTGACCTAGGCATTTGCATACGCCGAGCGTAGAAAAGCCTTGCCGCACCAAATCAACTTAATCCAACCTGGAACAGTGATCTAATATTTTGTGCTCCCAGAGCCAAGACAACTCGTCTATTTGTCTCAAAACAGTTGTAACCTTAGAGCTAATGCAATTATGCAAAGAGGGTGAGAAGTCTCTATCTATCTATCATGTAGGTCTTGACCTTCGTCACCCCATAGAGCATTGGGTGAAATGATGGGAAAAAAATATAAAACCCTCAAAAGAAGAGCCTTTCTACCTTGCTTTCTCCCTCTAATTAACTTCATTGGAGCATAATAATAGCACATACACAATCCATTCTCTCTCAAGTAATACCTGGATATCTAACTCCACTCTATCGTTCCCTTTTTCAGTTCTTCAACCCTCTCCCTCCCACTTTTACTTCAACTCATCTTAAAAGAAGAACCATTACACTTTCATGAAACATAAAATACTTCATCTATTCACGCATGCAAGAAATAAGTTTGTATATTACATACGTTAGTATATATACAATATCCATATATATATTAAGTTCAAATAGACTATATATATAATGTGAGATGGAATCTTACAACTAACAAGTATATGTGGAAATCGTTTAACAAAATCGAGGGGCTTTGTATTTGATTCATTTTGTATCTTATCTAATCAATCCTCAGTTTTCTTAACATTAAAAAAATGAAGTATCCCTAATTAAGCTTGAACCGAGTAAGGCCCGCAGAATCCTTAAGAGGACAGTGAGCATTGTTCTCCTCCTTAGGTAAAAAATGTTGGATTGGAACCTTTTAATCTTTAGGACTGATAGGATGAATCAGACTCAACGGGCAAGAACATAAAAACCATTAGGTTGGAAATTTTTAACTCGATGTGTAAGGGTAGTTGTTAGGAAGTGTTTTGAATTGACACGGTTTGAGAGCCGTGTACAAGCGTAAAAACCAAATAAACCTTCACTTTTTAGAAGTTTGTTTGTTTGGTTGGGTTTTTTTTTTTTTTTGTCTCCTAAGACCTTAATGTGTTAGGGTTTCTTGGGTTTGTGCATCACTAATTGAATGTAGTTTTTTTGGGTTTTAGGCTTACGAGAAGACTGAAAAATTTGTGGGGTTTTTGTCAAGACTTTGTAGAGAAACAAAAATGTATTTTGTGTGGAGAGTTCGTAAGGTTTTATCTTCAGTTTTGGAACTCGTTGTTGTACGTTTTGTAATATCTTGTTATTTGTATTACCACATTAAATATTGTCTTTTGTGATTGTTTTTTTGTCATTTTCTGTTTTCTAGTTCTGTTTTCATGCATTGCATACTTGAATCCAATCCGTTGTTTTGTTCCACTGTACTGTTTTGACACAACAGTAATAATCTTAGATGTTGCATCTTAGAGTATCATATCAATCCTATAGAAATGATGTTCCAAGCCAATGGTTTTAACTGAAGGAGCACCCTCTTAAATAAAGGAATTAACCATCGCTCCTAAAACCCTAAGGTTGTAGGAGATGTTAGAGTTAGTGACACTCCCGGACAATGAACAATGAGGAATTAGGTGAGAAGCCCTAGAGAATAATTGTGTCCATGAGGGGATTTGAACCCACAACCTAGAAAGAAAAACTTACTCTGATTCCTTCTTAAATAAAACAATTAACTATTTCTCCTAAAACCCTAAGGTTGTAGGAGAGGTTAGAGTTAATATATTTCATGTATTTCAACATGCACAACCCCCTCTCTCTCACAGCCCAAGAATTAAAATATGTCAACCTCATAGCCACAACTAATTTGTATTTTCCTCCATAAAACAATTTAAACAACCCATGTTACCGTATTTAGAGTCTAGAGCCTGGGCCATTAAACATTCATATAAAAAAATACACCAAATAATCCTATAAATACAACAACAAACAACCCCTTCATGATGGATCCTATGAATGATTGCAACAACACGAGAGAGAGAGAGAGAGAGATGGGTGGCGGGCTTTGTATAGGGTTAGGAGGTGATGTGATACAAGGTTAGGAGTGTCAAGGAGAAGAATAGAGAGGGGTTTAAATGATGCAGTCTCAAAGAGCAAGGTAGGAAAATACTTCAAGTTGGAAGCTAGAAAGAGCTGCTTTACAAGGGAAGTACGCAGTGCGAGCACCACTTTCTTCACGATGGCATACATCATCACTGTTAATGCCACAATCCTTGCAGACTCCGGCGGAATGTGCTCCAACTCCGATTGCACTACGAAATGCAGTTCTCTAATGTCTCAGCATTGCATCACAGTCTCACTCTTAAGCCAGGTCTAGAGTGCAAGTTCAAACCAAATGAAGGTTACCAAAAATGCCTATCAAAAACCAAAAGTGACCTCATATTAGCCACTGCTTTGTCTTCTATGATAGGGTGTTTTGCAATGGAACTATTAGCTAACTTACCCTTAGCTTTAGCCCCAGGTATGGGGTTCAATGCCTACTTTGCCTATAACTTAGTGGGCTTTCATGGATCTCTGGGCCCTTGTCATTCCAAACCGCACTAGCTGTTGATGTAGTCAAAGGTTGTGCCTTTCTTGTAATAGCCATCCTTGCTCTACGTGCAAAGATTGCACGTCTCATACCTCGCCTAGTTCGGCTTTCCTGTGAAGCAGGTATTGGGCTTTTTATAGCATTTTTGGGCCTTCAGGCAGGTCTTGTCGGCCCAAGTTCTTCCACCTTGGTGACCCTCACAGGTTGTGCTAGTACAAACCCATTTAACTGGCGAGTGTGTTGAAGGTAAGATGCAAAGCTCCACCTTGAATCAAGGGTAGCATGATTGATGGGATTCTCTTTGTGACATTGATTTCATGGATTAGGGGCACTAGTGTCACATTCTTCCCTAATACCCCACTGCGTGTCAATAACTATAAATATTTCAAGAAGGTGGTAGGCTTCCACAAGATTAGAACCACAGCTGGAGCTATTAGTTTTAGTAACATCAACAGAAGTGAAGTTTGGGTTACCTTGGTGACATTACTCTATGTGGATGTGTTAGCCACAACAGGCACATTGTAGTCAATGGCTGAACTTGGAGGATTTGTAGATGAAAATGGTGATTTTGAAGGTGAATACTTAGCATACATTGTAGATGCAAGCTCTACAATAGTGGGTTCGGCACTCGGAACATCACCGAGCGCAACATACAGAGAATTGTCGGCGAGGATCAGAGAAGGTGGCACGACAGGATTAAGGGCTCTGGTCATCGGGTTCTATTTCTTCTTTTCATTGTTCTTCACCCCTCTTTTGGCCAGTGTACCTTCATAGGCCATAGGTCCTTCCCTGGTTATGGTCGGGGAGGATGATGATGAGGGTGGCAAAGGAAATAGAGTGGATGAAGGTGAAGGAAGGTGTGCCTGCTTTCGTTACCATGTTACTCATGTGCCATTGACCTATTCTATATCTAATGGGATTATAGGAGGGATCAGACTCTATATGTCTCTCAGCCTATATGATTATATATATAGTGAGTTCGATAAAGTGGTCAATGAAGATGAGTATAGCAGTTGGTGGAGTTCAAAATCAAGTTTCTGTAGCTGCAAGTGCTGACCCAACGACTGAAGTTTTCGTGTGAATGGTTAATTGATTTAAACCTGCAGGTGATCATGTAATTTTCTTACAAAATTTCGTTTTGTTCAATATACTTATAAGCTTAGGTGGTTGTGGCATGACCCTCTCAAGAGAGGGGATCTGGTTCGAATCCTTCCAGCAGCATTCCACTGCAATGCGATGTTTGCTCTCTCTTCCATCAATTGTGCAGATCCCACTCAATAGAGGGACTCACATCTGCACCGGGGAAAAAGTGTGCCGCCATGAGCCGAGACATAAAGGGGGTGGTGGGGCCTACAAAGAATGTATAGGGCCCACCCCCTTTGTGTTTCAGCTCATGGCGGTGCACTTTTTCCTTGGCACAGTGGATATGAGTCCCTCAATAGAGGAGTCGTATCCTCTGCGCTGCCTTGTGGTGAGCCATTGTGAGCCTAGATACAAAGGAGGGTGGGGCCCATACACTTTTGCAAGGCCCCACCCCCATGAGTGTCTGGGCTCACCACAAGGTGGCGCAGAGGATACGAGTCCCTCAATAGAGGCCCAAGTGGCTCTACAAAAAAAAACTCATACTCACATAAGGATATCTCAAACTGGGAAATCTATGATTGCTATCTTTTCAAAGTAAAAAATGGCAACCAAATTTTTATTTTTTTGGGTATGTATCACATCTCTTGTCCTAAAAGAGAGGATCCCTATAAGGCTTTTTGTTTTTTGGTAAAACGAAAATTTCATTGCTAATTAATGAGTTGACATCATATTAGCATCCTGCCTGACTACTTTGATTAGCCAGCTAGGTGAGTTTGATGGTATTCAAATGAGTGCATTCGGTCCATTAATTCCATTCTTGGCTATTGCATGGGCAGTTTTATTTCCTAATCTACCAACATTCTTGAAAATTAAAGTAGAAAAATATGAAAATAGTCTTTTGCAATTTACGATGCAAACTTTTATTTCCCTAGGGCAGTCCTCCAAGGCTCTTTTTAGCACATTGATTACTTTCTTGGAGTTTCCTTCCATGATTAATTTTGTAATCCCTATTGTTTGGGCAGTTCTCAGGGTAAGAAGTGTTGCTTCGCTTTTAATCATGAGTGGGGAACACAAATGCTTTGATCTTGCTCTAGCCGTGATCAACTCCCCTTTTGCATTTTGTATTATCACTTCCATAGTACTTTTCTATTTTCTTTCATTTGTTGTTTCATCAAAGTTCACCTTTAATATGTCGCCATTAGAAAGTACCCATTTATTCTTCTTCTACTTCTCATCATTTTAGATTTGGTTTAAAGCCTCCAACTCCTTCACCAGTTTGCAGGCATTCACCAGGATTTGTTGTATATTGAATTGTTTATTTTCAAATATGATTTCATTCCGTTGTTTCCATATAAACCAACATAATATTGCAATTCTAATTCTCTCTTTATTAATAATGTTAGGGAATTCTAGCCATTTTTGGATCTAGTCTTTAAAGTTGGTAGCCCTAATGTTTGATACTTTTATTGCTAATGGTGATATGAACCATAATTGCTCAATTAATAGGCAGTTTACAAATCCAAGGAAGGTTGTTTCATTATGTTCTTTGCAGATTGGGCATTTTAGGTGTATATTCATCTTCCTTTTAATGAGGTTCATTTTCATTGATAATGTTTCATTTCAAGCTTTTCATATGAAGTGTTTTATTTTTTGAGGTACTTTTAAGTTCCATAATTTATTCATGGAAAATTTGATGGTGTAGTTTCTCCACTTTTAAGGTTTGTGTTATGATCTATATTCTCACCTGTGTCTTTATTTATATTATTGTTTGCTTCACTTATCATGGTTGTATTTTGACTATTATTGTTTGTCTGGGGGTCAGGGTTATAGTTGTCATTCCTATCGTTGTTAATATTATTGTTTTCATAATTTCTTACTTCCAAGTTCCTCATTTTTTCTACATTTGTTTCTTCCTCTTGGTTTTCTATTTCTACATGATATCCAGATTTTATGGAATAGTTTCTTCTTTTTTTTTTTTTTTTCCATGTTGCCATCTTATCTTATCTTCATGTTGATTATTATTAATGAATAGTTTTTTATTTCATTAATTTCATTTGTTGATATAATGTTTTTGTAGGATTTGTTCATTCCATCCCTTGTTCTTGGTTCAATAACATCTTTTACATATTTGACATTGCATTCTTCTGGTTTTTGGCTTGTAATTTTAAAGTTCCTTAATGTTGGGATCCAGGGGTTTTTCAAAAATCAATCTTTTCTTCATTTCCTAATTCCCAACATATCCCTTCCTTTAACAACTCTCATCTTTTCATTAAGCTTTTCCATAACCAAAAGTTTTTATTTTTTGTTTTGCTTCTAAGAAATGTGTATTAGGGTAATGTATGGATTTTAAAGTTTTGGCCCACAAGGTATCAGGGTTCATTAATATTTTACATGTTTGTTTTGCTAGTAGGGCCTTGTTAAATGCATGTAAGTCTCTAAATTTCATTCCCCCTTCTCCTTTATTTTTCCTGAGTGTGTTCCATTTGACTCAATTAATCTTTTTTTCATTGTTCTTTTGGCTCCATTAGAATTGCTTTTGTTTTCTATCAATGGTCTCACATTTTTTTTTTTTTTTTGGAGCAAGAAACACTGCATGACATAGGTTGGTAGTGATGTTATTTGGTGATCCATTTAGTAATATTTGGTAGGACACTAACACTACACAGTTCATTATCCAAGTTACCCATTTACAGCTAAATTCTTTTTTTTTTTAGAATTCTTTTTAGGTATTGTCATTCTACTATATCATATGTCTTACTCATGTCTATTTTGGTGGCCATGTATTGGTTTGAATTTTTGTTTGTTTTCATGTCTTACGATTTCATGTGCTATCATAATGTTATCTGTTATTTATCTACCTTTGATAAAAGCTCATTGATTTAGAGAAATCATTTCCTTCAATACTATTTTTAGCTTATTTGCTATTGTTTTTGAAATTATTTTGTATAGAACATTACATAGGCTTATAGGTCTGTATTGGCTTATGTTTTCAAGGTTTTCTATTTTTGAGATTAGGGTAATAAAAGTTTCATTTATTTCTTGTATGTTTTTATTGTGATTGAAGGATTCTAGAATGGCATCTATCACATTCTCTCCCACAATATCCCAGTATTTTTTATAGAATTCGGCTTGGAGTCCATCCAGTCCTAGGGCTGTAAGTTTTTCTAGTTCAAAAGTTGTTTTCTTTATCTCCTCCTTATTGATTGGTATTTCTAGGAATAATTTTGCACTTTTAAATAGGATGGTATCCTTTTCTTCAACGAATTCCTCCATTGAGCTCTCATTAACCCCGTTCGTACTATATAGCTAGTTATAGTAATCATTTGTTATTGTAGCTATTTTATTATGCTCTTTTACCCATTCTCCGTTTTGGTTTTTGATTGCCGTGATTTTATTATGGTGTCTTCTTGTTAGTGTAGATATATGAAAATTTTTTGAGTTTATGTCACCCCATTTTAGTCAATTTATTTTGGATTTTTTGGCCTAGAAAATTTATTCATTCTTTTCCAGTTCCTCTATTGTTTGTTTAATATTGTCTATTTTTTTTATTTATTTCCTCTGTTAGATTTTTTTGATATAATCTATTCAATAGTTGTTTATATTCTATTAGTTGTTTTTTGAACTCTCCAAATGTTGATTTGTTTTACTTTTTTAGTTCTTGGGTTAAATTTATAATATTATTCCTTACTTCTAACAATTTTTGTTCTCCATTTGTTCTTCTCCAACTATTCTCTATTTGGTCTCTACATCCGGGGTGGGTCCACATCCACTCAAACCTAAATAGTCTAGGTAAAAAAGTCATTTTTGGTTCAAGGTTCAGGAAAATGGGGCTATGATCAAATCCGTATAGATTATTATTTTCAACTATTGCTTCAGGGAAGATTAATCTCCATTGTATGTTTGTTGCTCCCTTATTCAGTCTTTTTTTGACATAGTTATTTTTTCTCAACTTCTTGATCCATGTAAAAGGTGGTCCTTCAAACCCAAGGTCTGTTAGTCTCCCTTCATGCAAGATGTTGTCTGCCTCTCTAAGTTCCCATGGTGGGATGAGTTGTCCCCCTATTTTATCTGCTCTATTCCATATGCAGTTCTAGTCTCCTAAACAAACTAGTGGTTCTCTAATTTCTTTAATTTTCCATATTAGTTGTCTAATGAAGTTTTTTTTTTCTTTTGTCTAGTTCCCCATAGATTAGCATACATGTCCAGTGTCCCTTTCTTATTCCTAGGTTTGTTTCTATAATTATGTATTTATTGCATATTTTGTTAATATTACACATTTAATTTTTCCTCCATAGTAAAGTCAATCTTCCTGATTGTCCATTTAAGTCTAGACAACAAGACTTCCAATCATTATTTATCCTAATTTTTTTCTTTACTTCATCACCCTTACTTCTAGTTTCAGTTAAGAAAATAATGTTTGGGTTTGCACTTTTTATCTGATATTTTAGTTCCTGAACTGTCAAAGATTGTCCGATTCCTTGATAGTTCCATACCATAATCTTCATTGGGCCCTTTGGAGTTGTTTTGTGACAGCCACCAGAACCCTTTTATTGATCATTGTTTTACATGTTTTGTATATTTGCTCATCTATTTTTTTTTACTATTATTATTATTTATTTGTATATTTAATTTGTATAAAATATACTTATTTTTATCTACTTCTATCTTTTGGATTATAACCCTCCGCTTTAATTGTCGTCTCTTCAATTCCATTTACTATTATTATTTTTTTCAAAAAATATAGTAACAATTTCATATTTGAGATACATACCATATCTGTAGACTGTAAAATGCAAAGGTAAAATTGAGAGCATACCTCTCTATTGTTGTCCTCTAAAAAATCCTTTTCCTTTGTGTTTTCAATCTTTTTGTTATTTTTCTTTCCCTGACCTAAATTTCCTCTCAAATATTTTATTTTTTGTGGCTTTATTTAATTTTGGTTTCATTTTTGGTGGCTTTGTCAATACAGGGGGTTATAGGTCACACACACACACACACACAAGGGTGTTTCTAGAGATACCCAGGGTTAAAGAGGCTTGGTCTCTGGTAATGATAGGCTCTTAATTAGCAATTGGGTTTAGTACATTGTTTGTATTCTGGTTAAGCGCATTATAGCTAATATTTAAATTACAATATTATAAACCATGTTATGGAGAATAAAACACATAAGTATCTTAATCCTAACCCTAACCCATTTCACATCTCCCGTTCCCATTTAGTATGAAAGAAACCTAAAACCTCTCTTTACCCTTCTTTGTAATTAGCAATTGGGTTTAATACATTGTTTGTATTCTGGTTAAACGTATTATAGCTAATATTTAAATTACAATATTATAGACCATGTTATGGAGAATACAACACATAAGTATCTTAATCCTAACCCTAACCCATTTCACATCTCTCATTCCCATTTAGTATGAAAGAAACCTAAAACCTCTCTTTACCCTTCTCTGGTTGAAATCCACCGATTGTCTTCCATTTCTATAGTTCCTAGGTCTTTATTGTTTTTATAAATATCTGCAAAAGTTATTCGAATTTGATCCGATATTCAATAAACAAATACAAATATAGATATACTTCCTAATCGGTTCACTTACAGCCATAACAAAATGATTTATGGGAAAATCGCTTATATTTGTAAAATCCCAGATGAGCATAAACACTTGGATGGCTTGACAGAGTTGTAATGTTATGCCCGGAATGATTTCTTCTTTTTTTTTTTTTTCCTAGTTCCTGTCCCAGTTAAAGAACTTCAGACCAATGCACTGCTTTTGATTTCTTTGGCGGCTGGATGGTAGCTCCTTGACTAGGACACTGCAAGACATAAGTAATCTTCTCAATTTGATTGACCGTTTTGCAAGTTTTTCACTTCATGCTTGATATTTATTGACACCCTACCCTGTTGCAAGAAGAGACCAGATCGAGCCTTGAATAATTGGATCTAGGGATTAATGGAGCTGAGTAAAGTTAAGTATGGCGAAAAGGTTAAACAAATTATCTAAAATTGTGGGGACAGTCGCATGTTCATTCCCAATATTATGGATCTGTCTTCCCCATAATAAAACCATCCTGTTGAAATATAATATGTACTTCAATTCATAACTCTCCTAATATCTTAGATTTTTAGGAGAGTTGGTTAATTTACTTCTTAATATGGTATTAGAACAAGGTTAGATCGCGAGTGCAATTATTTTCACGTGGTGTGGACTCACACCTAGCTCCCCGCCTTCATTATCCAAGAATTCTAATTTGATCTTTTCACAATAGATATCATAATCAAATCGTATCACAACAAATTGTCCCTTCATTTTCTTAATAATACCCACATGTATCCGGCATGTTAGGATCGTTTTTACCTTTTTCTTTGTAGAAGAACCATATACAACCCTAGAACGAACCATATAAATATCCCAAAATCCTAATACATGTACAGATACAATTTGGATCCAATCCGATTCATAAAGACAGGTCAAAAATTCACCCAAATAATTTCATATTCAAAATTTTCTTCAGGTTGTAACTGGTTAGATTTTGGATTGAATTCCTAATGCTAACCCAAAAATCAAACTTCACACACCACGTGGCACGCATCCCTTCTTCAACAGTTCAGTACCTGGAGATTTGTTCTTGGCTTTATGCCTTACAAGATAAACTTCACACCATCGATGCTGCTCAAAGTGAATAAAAAGTTGGGGCGGAGAAGAAAGAATTAGGAAGAGAGAGATTAATATAGGTTCAGAAGTCGTCATCATCTGGTCTGAATCATGAAACATCGCCCAAGATGACTACATTGACTCGATGACACGGTCACTTGTGTGGTTTGATCTAGTTCACTTATCTAGTCAACATGGGTGTGCTTGCATTTGATCTCCGTTTTGGTGGATTTAGCCACTTTGAAATCTGAAACGTTCAGAAGTTCAAATTTTCAAATTCTCTGAACCAAACCCCCCCCCCCTTTCTTTGACTGTTTGAGGGTCAGCATTTGTGTTGCTTCTCCATATATGTTTGAAGTCTTTGGATAGTTGGTAGTTCTTAAATTAATGTATGCAACCTAACTAATAAATGTTGCACCCCTCCCCACCGTTTACTTATTTATTTAATTATTTTGGGTGGTAGGGATTGGAGACAAGACTAAAATAAGGCTGCATTTGGTTGCCACCTAGAATGAAATCATTTCATTTATATTCCTAGCATTTGAATGCATTCGGCGATCCTTCAAGGGGGTTCAACTCCCGTCAAACCGGATTGTTAATTAAAAAATTAGAAATAAGGTCATCTTAGGTTTTCACCTAATGGAGTAAATTTTTTTTCGGTGAGTCCATTTTTTGTGCCCAATGCACTCCGACGCCGACGCTATGGAATACCAAAATGAAATCTTGGTGGCAACCAAATGCAGGGTAAGAGAATAGAAGAAAATATGCTGTTTTTAGGGGGAAGAAAACATGTTTTATTTGTTTTAAGAGTATACTTCGAGAATTTTAGATCAGTTATTAATGGGTATCATAACCAAATCCAAAATTTTATCGAAGAAAAAACTATATATATGTATGTATGTATATCGTGGAAACATGTGGTATTTTTATTTTTATTTTAAAGGAAAAACATACTGTGTTTGAGGGAGACTTAATAGTATACCCTTACATGTATTCCATACTTTTATTGTTTAACCTATAAAATATTGATGAGTTACAAGGATTCGAGGAAGAAAAAAAAAATTGAAATGTTAATCTCATCCTAAGCATACATACATAAATCAACACAAGTATTAGTTATCTTCAATATAATGGTATGACTTAATGACTTTGTTTAGAATATAAAGTAAGTGTTCTGTGACGCCACCCAATAAACTTTTCAATTTTGTCTTGACCACAACTCAAACAAAGAATCTTTTTGTATAAGGAACTCTTTTTCTTTTTCTTTTTTTTTGGTAAAGAAGGAACAGATTAAGTCATTCTTAATCTCACCATGATACATATAAATTTGGTGTTAAGAAAGCAGCTTTTCGGTTAATTGTTAAGGATTTTGAACCAATTTGTTAACCCGGATTTTCTTGTATTACCATTTTAAGCTTCCTTTTTCCAAGGGTAAACTGTGGATCAGATGGTTAAGATTGTCACCAACGGTTTAGCATCTTTAACCATCCAGGAAATGGAAATTTAAAGGTATTTAATCCATTCTGATGAGTTCCATAAGCTACTAATCATCTCCAACGTGATTGGAAAGATCATGCCATTACGTTTTTAGCAAGTAACATTGTGCCTGATAGAGGGTATTTTGGTAAATACATAAGACATTTATATACTTTTGTCGACTAAAATTAAGGATATCTACAAAGCTCCAGCTCAACTCATGCTTGTTAAACAATGACCAAGCTCAGGTTCACAGAAGTCTGAGATGCTGAGCTTAGTTCACCAAACTCAATGTTACAATTTCAGGCCTTAATCTGTAAGCCCAATACCCCATGAGCCAAACTGCACAAAGATATTACTGGTTGAAACAGACCCAACAACCCATATTATAACAAGTTATACTTATATAAATCAAATATAAATATATTTATAGTCTGTTTGGCAGTCACCTGTAATGTAATCATTTCATTTGAGTTTTTCAAGGCATATAGCCCTGAGGTGATGATTTGTAATGAACTAATTCAAATTTAGACTGACTTGTTAACTACAATTAAAAATGAAATCATCTTAGGTTTTTCTATAAAATGAAATGACTAATGCTATCAAGCACAAATCAGTGCAAATCTGAATGGTTTCCTTGTAAAACCATCCATTGTGGCTACAAAAGCTTGGAAAACTCAAATGAAATAATTACATTACTAGTGGCTGCCAAACACAGCCTTAATGTTTAATATAAATATAACAACCTGTATTGTATAGGAACAAATATTCTACTCCCAAATTGTCCACTCTCCATGTTTCTAAATCCACAGACAGGCACGTGATGCTTTTCTTGAAACTATTTTTATTGTTTAAACCTATAACCCCAGCCTTTGTGTTTGGGATCAATAGGGGGGGGGGGGGTAACAATTTGGGAGTAGAACATTTGTTCCCATTATATATATGTATATAACTTTAATGAGCCAAGCTTTTCATGAGCTGAGCCTAGAACAGCACATTTTAGGTTTACTTAGCTAAAACAAGCTCAATTAGAGGCCTAATTCTCTCATTAATAGCCTTTTTTTTTCTTTTTGGTAAAACATTGAAAGCCAGTTACAACAAGGGAAAGGATCTGCTACACCCAAAACAGTAAGTTCCTCTGTGGCCCCACACCACATGCTGATACATAATGGTTTTTTGAATTTGATGCCTCTTTCAAATACGCTTTTTTATGGTTTTAAGACTGTAAACTCCATTTTTATGGGCACCTATCTTTTAATTTGAAAACTGTTTTTACAGTTTTAACCCTATACACCTCACCTTGTATGCATGGAGACACAGGGGACAGACAAATTGGCTGTAGCAGATGCTTTCTCTTAAGACAACTATTTACCCCCTTAAGAAATTTACTGAGAGTAGTGATGTGATATCTTTATGATCTGACCGACCGGATATGATTGAAATCTGATCTGAGGTTCACCCTGATTATCCAATAAATATGATCTCCTGGATAGTTTGGACAATCTTATCAAGTTGATCTATGACTGTGCAACCTGTTTCTAAAATGGGCCCATTGATCCAATTCCAACATTTAAGATCAACAATTTTGTGAACCCCACACACACACACACACACAAAACCCACAAATTAATCATACAGATAATATATAATACTACTGATTATTTTATCTATTAACTCTGAAATAATCACCATTACAGTAGATAAAGAAGCTTAAAAAAAGGAAAACAAACACCAAAAGCAAGATTTTGGTGAAAAAACAGATTAAAAGATGACATCCCAACCAACACACCCTTTGATTAAGAAAAAGATAATAAAAACAAAGTCGTCTCTTATCTTCTTTCTTGTCTGACCGGACAAGAGCTTATAGCCGCCCAATCAAGAAACTTTAAACTCCGTAAAATCAAACACGAAAACCTCTGCCTTTGTTGTTATATCTAAGCTGTCTTGGGTAAGGATTGGGTTCTTAAAATCTAGCTTAGTGGCTCCATCAGCTCCATTCATATTGCAGAGACTTACCTTTCCATCTTCCAAACCCTTTGACAACCATAACACATCAGCGACTCAGAAGAGCCGTAGTATATAAGCCCCGACCCACCCTGACCCTTCATGTTTATCATCTCTCCCTGTTCTTCTACTTTTCATTGATAGAGGGAAACCCAGATAGAGAAAGAGATGGAGGTGCTGTATGACCTGCTTGCCAAGTCCTCTTACAAGGAGTCCCTTAAAATCCTGGAAGCTGATATACAATACGCCAATACCTTGTGAGTTGTCTTCCTTAACCCATTTCTGACTGTTTTGTTCTGTTTTTCATTTCCTCTAATGGGTTTATTTGTTAATTTTAATTTGTTCTTCCATTTTTTATTTGTTTTGGATTTTGAGTCTGTTTCTTAAGGTGGATATAGTTTTTTTTCTAGAGCATCTTTTCAGTTGCAATGAAATTTCTCTTGGATCCCAAAAAAAGAAAGGTCCAACAATTCAGGGAAATTATAAGACAATTTTGGTAGTGTATAATATGGGCTTTTAGTTCTGTTTCTTAAGCTACATGTACTCTGAGAATTCAGAAAAAGAAACTATGTCACTAATTTGGGATTTCAACATGGACAAGTCTAATGGGGTTTTCCAGTTCTTCCAATTAATTTATGTCTGTGGGGGGATTTAACCTTTTTTATTTTATTTTTTATAATTAAGGTTATCCAATAATCCAGAAAAAAAATTACAAATTTTAGGTTTCTATGGATTTCTGTTATTCTTCAGTTTCTTAATGTTCTTGTGAATTGTAGTTGATTTCCTGCATGCTATTTTTTTGGGGATTTCGGCATGTATGTCTAATGAGTATGTCTGTTCTTCCATTCTATTTGCGCTGTTGCGAGAATTTATGTGTACTCGGAGCAGCTCAGGCTGTTTCACATTTTAGCGAAGGAAATACCCACTTGAGATTTCAGGCTTTCAGCATGCGTGCAAAGGGAAAAAGAAAAGGAAAAGTGAAAGAAAAAAAGAGTGCATGTCTCTTTTTTCCCGATTATGTTCATGCATGGGCTGGTTAATTGGATTGCTGGGGTAGACACACTAGTGGTTGACAGGGCTAAAGTGGTTTCTGCATATGAATTTTTGGTTTGCAGGGCAGAATCAATTCCAAGAGGCAAGGGTGGTGCATGTCTTCAAATGAAATTGGCTTGCAGTCACTTGACTCCTCTCATTCTGTTTTTTCTCCAATGGATGGATTGCTCCTGTATGTGTCTACTCCCAAGATATCTAAACCTCTTCCACATACTTGTATACAAGGTTAGTTTTTCTTTTCTTTCTTTTTTCTCATTCGTTCTTTTTTTGGTAAAAGTATACGAGGCTGGTTGTTAAACTCTTAGATTCTTGTGCAAGTCAGAAAGGATTGTTAAGACAGTCCTTGTTGTCTTTTTTTTTTTTTTACCATATCGTTTTTAGTAACATCAAAACCTTAGTTTATAAATTTGGGTTTATGATGTTTTGTGTGTGTTCCTTTTGTGAATAATACAGGTATATGCAGAGGGGAGACCAAATATCTCTTCGCGTGGAAGGAAAGCGACCATTAGGGAATTCTATGGTATGCAAATTTTGTAGTTCTTTTCTCTTAATAATTCTAATGGTTACAATGAACTGTTTTTGGCTTATCTTTGTGCATCCATAACAAATCCCAATTTGCAGCTGTGATATTGCCTTCTCTCCAACAGCTCAATGGTATATCAGTGGAGTTTGGTAGTTCTCCGGAGAGGGGTTGTGGCATAGAGATGGCTGAAAGGAAGAGAGTGGAAGGGAGGAAGAAGCTCTCTGAAAAGGATTTGGAGAGAGAAGATGAATGTGGTATCTGCATGGAGCCGTGCACCAAGATGCTCTTGCCTACCTGTTGCCACACAATGTGCATTAACTGCTACCATAACTGGTAATATAAAACGTATACTTTTTTTTTACAATTCAAATGGTTTCTATATAACGACTCGATAATGAAGAAACAAATGTCTTTTTATTTTCATCACGTCTGTTATATTCCCAAATTACAGGAATACAAGGTCGGAGTCCTGCCCATTTTGCCGGGGTACCATAAAGAGAGTTAAGTCAGGGGACTTGTGGGTTTTCACCAGTAATTGTGATGTGGTTGACACGGAGACGGTGGCCAAGGAGGACCTATTGCGGTTCTATCTCTATATCAGTAAGCTGCCAAAAGATATTCCGGATGCCCTTTTCTTTGTGTATTACGAGTACCTAATCTGAAAAGAGGGAGATGTGAATAATGCTATATAGAAAGGGTACCCAATTTGATGTACAGAGAAAGAAAAAGCCAACCGTAGCTTGTAAACAGGGTCTGGTGAGAAGAAAAAAATCTTAGTTTTTACAGTTAAATACTCCAATCTTATTTTATACTTGTGCAGTAAGTGTAAAAGCCTCAATGTATGAAGCTCCAAAAAGAATAAATATTGAATTTAGTCATTTCTGAAACTTGAGATTCCACTCTTTTTTCTTCTTCTTTTTCAGTTTCTGTATCATGTCTTGAAAGCTAATAGAGGTGATTTGAGGTGGTAATGCTCTTTCATTCATCATAAGGTGATGCTCACCCACTCCCACATGCCATCCATTGACACAAGCTGGACTTCTCTCTTTTTGAAATGGGTGTAAATTCTCATGACACTGGTGCGACCTATGCATGACTTTGGCTTAATTACTCTTTAACGCCTGATTCTTCTGATAAAATTACAGTTGCCACCCCTAAAGAAAACATTAGCTAATCTGATTTCTTTTTTTTTTTGGTGAATGAGCTAATCTATTTCTTGTTTCAGTGTTTTGTTCCTATGCCTTAAAAATAACACCAATTATTGATTGTAAAAGTAAGAAATTGATAAATGCATTTGCATATAATGTTTGTCTTGATAGTATCATATGTGAAAAACTTCAATCCCAAAACTGCTGTCCAGACAAATTAAGCAAGCATAGGCTTGAATGGTCCTAATTATTAGAATAGCGGGAAGTGTATAATTTTCAATTCCATTCCAATAACTTCTTCAGTCAGACCCAAGTAAGCAACAGTAACACTCTATCCTGAGCAGATAACTTGCAGGCATTCATCATTCCATTGGTGTCTGCTATCTCTTCACTGGTTCTGTAGAAATTGAATTTGATCCGACCAGAAGTAGTAGGAAACCAAGTCTCATATGGCCTCTCCAGATGATAAAGGTTTTTGCAACTACCAATATAATCTTCACCTGAAAAGAGAATGTTTGAGTCTTTTTTGACATCTTCAAATTTTTAGCATTCTTTTCATGTCAAATAGAATATTACTGAGAGTTGACTCCAAATGCCATATTCACCCAAAATAAAATAAAATGCTCCCAATGACATCTTTACTTATATTACTGAGAGTTGATTCCAGCCTCCCAAGTTCTGCCAGTGAGGAGGTATATTGATTCCAGCCTACCAATATATATAAATTGCACATTGATAGAAACAGATGGTTAATTGTTTTATGACCTGGGAAAATTGACAAGGATTGGAACATATGTTCTTATTGAATTTCCAAAAAAGGACCAAATAATTGAAAAAAAATCTCTGAGTTTAATCTAATTTTCCCTCGCATTACAAGTGCCATGAAAGCTATAACTTTTATTTATTTATTATTATTATTTTTTTTTTTTTTTTTTTTTTTTTTTTTTTTTTTGGAGGGGGGGTTCAGGATTTTAAACAGCAGAGGTCATGGTTATCTTCTCAGAGTTTTGGACTTCCAAAACACTATGTTGTCCTCACTGAAGGAGGATCATGTCATTCAAATATGACCTAAGGTTTAAAAATAAAAATGAAAAGTACAGGAGAACTAAGAATGTCTTTCTATAAGAACTAAGAAGACCTTTGAGCACCAGAGTCTGAATGCTTGACTTGACAAAATAGTTGCTATTTGGTTAAGGCAGAGTCTATTCGCCATAAATCAAGTATTTTGACCATTACTAACAATTGTCACTTCTACTGTCTTTATTATTCAAACAGGGGAAAGAAAAGGGAAATCTATGGAGTGTCACAATCCGATGTATCCTTACACGGGTACTTTTGCTCACTTTAAATAATCATTTAAATTAGGACTGTAGTAGTAGGAAGCTCAGTCAATGTTTAAGCTACTGATTTAGGGAAGCAGATGGGTTCAACATTTGGGCTGGAAATCCTACTGCGACCACTGCTGTACCCATTATATATATATATATATATATAAGCTTGTTATTAAATAAATATGCAGCTTGTTATGTTTTCCTGCTCCTAAGAAGAGTGGCATGCATATAGTTTTCATTTGAAAGAAACAATGAGACCACTAAAGGAATTTACTGTAGGGACTCTCAAATTTAGTTTATCCAAACTTCAAAAGTGAAAATTTTCTTTTAACATCAGTGCAAATAGGTGTTGGTTTCACCAATGAATGAGCAGTGTAGAAAGCAAAAATTTGACAAATTATGAAGTTGGCTATATGACTCTTGAACAGTGAAATGTGTTTATCATTGGTCAGTAGTGATTAAGGGTTCGATGCTTGTCCTATTAGTGTGTGTGTGTGAGAGAGAGAGAGAATTTTTTCTATTGTATATCAAGCATCTTACCATCCAGTGGACAAACTTCATATATTGTTGGGTTAATGTCTTGTATTCAACCTGAGATATAACCCAGGATGATGATCCGACCCATGGGGGTCTGGGGGCAACCCCCCCACCCCAAATTTTTCTGACCAGTTTTGTAGCCGCGTTTGGGTCCGGATCCA
>JAOXJP010257877.1:0-21324 GCA_025762735.1 Platanus orientalis | reverse complement strand
CCCAAGAGGTCACCCATAGGATGGAATCTTTAGAGAACTCTAAGATAGAGGGATCGGTTGGAGGTGAAGACATTAGGGACCCTAAAGATAGAACCCCTATTGGACACTTCAATCAAGGGGACCTGGAGGACATTGCCCTGAAATTTGTTAGAGTTGAGGCATCTTAATTTGATGGTACATTAGATCCCAAAGTCTTCTTTGCCTGGCTATCTGATATGGAGTTTTACTTTGATTGGAACAACCTATCTAAAGCTAAGAAAGTTAGTTAGCAATGATGAAGCTAGTTAGTCAGGCTAAACTTCATTAGACCAATGTAAAAATGCAAAGGCAGCTTAGACATCAAGAGCCCATTGAGTTATGGGAGGATATGAATGACAAGTTGAAAGAGAAATATGTCCTGTTGTCTTACCATTCTAAGCTCATAGATAAATGGAACACCCTTAGACAAGGTAATTCATTTATGGTGAAGTACATTGAGAAGTTTGAGGGTTTCATGTTGAGGTGTCAGATAGTTGAGGATCCCACGGCTACCTTGAGTAGGTTTAAGTTGGGACTTACGCCTGAGTTCAGGAAGGAGTTGATTCCCTATCCGCATGCTGACTTGAATGAGACCCATAGGCTAGTCAAAGAGTTTGAAAAGTACCTGAGGCCACAGACCCTGCATTAGTTTGAGCCCTATAGATCTGATTCTAGGACTGGGGTGCCACCTAGGCAACCTCAAATTGAGGGGAATTATTCTTGTGGCTCATCTATCACTCAGAGAACCAGACCGCCATTGGATAAGGATAAGGAAGTAGTTAGAACATCTAGCAAGACACCAGTGTCTGACATTTGCTTTAGATGTGGGAGTAGAGGCCACATGGGGGTGCATTGCCCTAACAAGAGAGGTACCCTACTGATGGGGGATCCTTTTAGTGAGAGACAGAACCTTGAACACAGAGATGAAGGGCATCAAGAAGAGCCTGAGGACAAGACTTGTCTAGGCTATGGGACTCTGAGTTATCTAGCCTACATGGGAGAGGTAGATGGTCATCATTCTGACGTCTCATTATGGGTGGCTAGGTGTGCATTGGCGACACCTAAACCAGAGGATGATTGGCGTAGGATGAATATTTTCTACACTTATGCCAAGTCTGGGGATAAGATCTATAAGTTAATAGTGGACAACAGTAGTTGTACCAATGTTGTGTCCACAAGCACATCAAAAAGTAAGGTTTAAAGCCAGAACCACATCCTCATTTATACAAGGTTACTTGGGTAAATGCAACCTCCATTCCTATGTCCCAGAGGTGTTAGGTCCCTATTGAATTATACTTGTATAAGGAATCAAGGATACCATCTAATGTGACGTGATCCCAATGGATGTGAGATGTGTCATTCTTGGGAGACCTTGGTTATTTGACATGGACGTTACACTGTATGGTAGATCCAATATGTGTATGTTCGAATTCCAAGGCAAGAAAATCAAGTTCATTCCTAGAGCACCAAGAGATGACCTTGAGAAGAAAGAAAATGTCGATAAAACAAAGAGTGCAAAGAGAAATAAATCTAAGGGTCTACACATTATAGCACTTAGGGAGTTTGAGCAAGAGCTCAAGAAGGATACTACGGTTTACACTGTGGTTTCCAAGGAGGTTCCTCCTGAGTTTGCTCTTGATTGCCCACCTAAGGTAGAGCATATCTTGGTTGAGTTTAGAGAGATGTTTCCTAAGGACTTACCTGATCAGCTACCACCTATGCATGACATCCAGCACGCTATAGATTTAGTCCCAGGGGCAAATTTTCCCGATCTACCTCGTTACCGAATGAATCCAACTGAACATGTTGAACTGAAGCGATAGGTTGATGAGCTTTTGAGAAAAGGATTCATTCAAGAAAATGAGCCGATGTGTCGTGCCTGCTCTTCTCATACCTAAGAAGGATGGTTCCTGAAGGATGTGCATGGATAATAAGGTAATCAATAAACTCACGGTACACTACAGATTTCCCATCCTGAGGTTGGATGACATGCTTGACATGATGGCAGATGCCAAAATCTTTTCTAAAATGGATTTAAAAAGTGGTTACCACCAGATTAGGATTCGACTTAGAGATGAGTAGAAAACTACATTCAAGGCAAAGGATGGGCAATATGAGTGGTTGGTCATGCCCTTTGGACTTTCAAATGCTCCAAGTCCTTTTATGAGGGTTATGACACATGTTTTGAGACCCTATATAGGGAAGTTCTTGGTAATGTACTTTGATGACATATCTACAGTACTACCAAAGAACATCTGACCCACCACAGAGAGGTGTGCTTACTCTTCAGAAAGGAGAAGTTGTTTGCAAACCTTAAGAAGTGTACGTTTCTAATTCTGCAAGTTATCTTCTTAGAGTTTGTAGTGTTATCTGAAGGAATGTCCGCCAACCTTGACAAGGTCAAAGCAATCACTGATTGGCCTAAACCTAGGAGAATATTAGGAATTTCCATGGTTTGACTACCTTTTATAGACGGTTCATTCGCAGCTTTAGTACAATGATGACTCCCATTATTGATTGTCTGAAGAAGGGAAAGTTTCACTGGACAAAAGCTTCTACAAAGGCTTTTGCGGAGATCAAGTCGAGGATGACTTCCACTCCAATCATGTGCCTTCAAGGCTTTTCTAAGTCTTTGAAGTAGCGTGTGATGCATTTGGTATGGGCATAGGTGGAATCTTGAGTCAAGATGACCATCTAGTAGCTTATTTTAGTGAGAAATTGAATGAGGCCAAACAAAAATATTTCACTTATGACAAGGAATTCTATGCGGTCATATAGTCAATGAAATACTAGAGATACTATTTGTTACCGCAGTAATTCATCTTATTCTCTAATCATGAGGCTCTAAGATACTTAGGTTCTTAGAAGAAGCTTAACTCTAGGCATGCCAAGTGGGTTGGGTTTCTTAAGGAGTATACTTTTGTATTCAAGCACAAGGCAGGGACAAAGAACAAAGCAGTAGATGCCTTAAGTAGAAAAATGGTCTTACTGCATTCAATGAAAATCGAGGTGACTAGATTCGAAAGGCTGAAAGATGCCTATAAATCGTGTCCCGATTTTGGGAATACATATACTGCCTTGGTGAGTAATCCATCTACACCAGTTTATAATTGTATCTAGTAAGATGGTTATCTCTTTAAAGGTGTGAGATTATGCATACCCCGCACTTCAGTTCGTGAATTCCTTATTGGGAGTTACATGCAAGAGGGTTGTTTGGCCACTTTGGTCGAGACAAGACCATTGCTTTTCTAGATGATCGATTCTATTGGCCAAGCCTCAGAAGGTATGTGACAAAGATTATGGAGCAATATCGTACTTGTCAATTGGCAAAGCAAATGAAGTAGAGTTTAAGACTATATACTCCTTTGTCAGTTCCTCACACTCCATGGAGAGACGTGAGTATGGACTTCGTGCTAGGCCTACCTCGGACCCCTAGGCAACATGATTCTATTGTGGTTGTTGTGGATCATTTTTCCAAAATGGTTCACTTCATCCCATGCTCTAAAACCTCATATGCATCTAAAGTTGCAAAATTAGTCATTGATGAGGTTGTTAGACTTCACAGGGTACCTATTTCATTGTGCCTAACAGGGACGTCAAATTTGTCAGTCATTCTTGGAAGACACTTTGGAAGATGTTTGGGACAAAACTTCAATTCTCTACTACTTACCACCCATAGACGGATGGTCAGACTAAAGTGCTGAACAGGAGCTTGGGGAGTTTACTTAGGTGTTTAATTGGTGAGCAACTTAGAACTTGGGATAGTATATTGTCGTCAGCTAAGTTTACATATAATAGTTCGGTTAATAGGACCACAGGTTTGAGTCCCTTCGAGATTGTCACTAGTTATAAACCTAGGGCACCTATTGACCTTATACCCATGTCAACCACACATAAGTCTTCTAAGTTCGCATCTGCATTTGCATCTCATATACATTCATTGCATGAGATTCGTAGGAAACTTATTTTGAGCAATGAAAACTATAAACGGTCAACTGATTCTTATCGATTGCATCGAGAGTTTCAGGAGGGTGATTATGTTATGGTGAGACTGAGGACTGAACGATTCTAGCCTACAGTTGCCAAGAAACTACATTCTCATAGTTCTAAGCCATTTAAAATTTTGAAAAGAATTGGATCCAATGCATATGTTTTGGATTTACCTGTTGATTTGGGGATTAGTTACTTTAAATATTGAGGATTTAATGCCATACCATGCCATCACTACTCCTTTTGCAGACCCTTTTACAAATGTATCCGATACTGCACCCTAGCATATTCAGCCTACTCCACATCCACCATTGCCGCAGCGGCATGAACAAATCAATGATATATTTGATGAGCAAGCAGTGTTCACTGGACATGGTGGTTTTCAAAGATACCATGTCAAGTGGAAGGGACACCCAGTTAGTAATAATACATGGTTGACCCAGAACAAGCTGCGGAGTATTGACCCAGATCTACTCGAGAGATACATAAGGTCTTTAGCACTAGAGGCAATGCCTTTTCAGATGCGGGAAGTTGACGAGGACATCAGGCCTATGCAGCCTTATAGGCTTCATTACCGTAGGAGGCCCATTGTGTTGTCCCTTTGGTTCGAGTAGGTGTGTGAGTCCAATATGTTTTGGTGGGCCCATAGGGGTATTATGTGGCCTTTGTTTGTTGGGTTACCTTTCATATTATTTAGGCTAGGTTTAATGTCTTTTGTTGAGCCTAATTTGGGTCCAATATGAGTCATTTATGTTTTGTTTGCATTTAGGACATTTTTAGTATATTTATTATTATTCTAGGCTATATTATAAAGCCCAAGCTAGGGGGTTTATTGGGCTAGTCGAGCAACCCATATTGAGGGTCATAGAGTAGTTTTTCTATTTCTTTTATTTCATGTAATAAGGCCCATGAGAACCCATTAGTATTAGGTCCTGATGTAACCCTAAGAGAGTGGGTTATAAATTAAAACCCATCTCTTTAATTTGATAAATGAAGACTTGAATAAAATTTGGAGTTTATGTTCTTAGAGACTTACACGGCTGTGGGTGTGGCTCTCTTCCTTTCAATGGTTCCTCTACATTGAATGCTCTATGTGGGATTGCTAAAACAAGGGGTGGGATTGCTCCTAGAGGTGAGTTCATTTCTTTGTTTCTTCTTTTCCCTCATCTTTTCTCCTTCTTCTTTAATACTTTTCTGGTTTATTGAAACCCCTGCTGAAACCCATTAAGAACCATCTCCATATACACCCATAAGCAACCATATACACCTATCTTCATCCCAATCAATCATAATTCATTCTTACACCAGCCGGCCACCTTGCCTTACTTTTCTTGACTTCTTTCACCATCAAACATCTCCACATGCACTCCATATAAATCGGCAAAAGCAAAATCCCCTCACCTCGTTGAAAACTTCATAACAAGTATTTTGGCTTTTGGCTTAATTTTAAAGTTTTGTAGAGAGATGCATACCCTACCCCTGTAGCTACACTAGGATGTTTCTCCTAGGAGTTTTGGGCTCACAAAATTCAAAACCCATGTTTATGGAGATTTCAGCCAGCCTGGGTTTCATGAATTCTTCAAGATTTTAAAAATCCTCTACTCTCCCATAGCCAGATAAGCAAGGGTTTGTGTGCAAGGTACTAGCCACTCATAAGGGGTGTTTATTTGATTGAAGATTAAAGGAAATTAGTGGATTTGAATAAGCAAATTTCTGCTACGTAGATATTGTGTATTAAGTGTTTGACAAAAGGTCTAAAAGAGGTCTATTGCCTATTCTACATCAAATTCGGTATTAGAGCCAGGTTCCAACTTGTTCTTACTAAGTTGGAATCCTAGAAGGAGGCCCCGAGAGAGGAGATCTTTTCTTTCCTCGGCTCTCCCAGACCACAGAATTCGGGTTTTAGAATCTTCAGGTGTTTTTTCATCGAAATCTCTTTTTTCTCTCTTTTTATTCTTGATTCTCCTCTATGCTCTTTTCCTTGTGCTAAGATAAGGAAACCTTTGGTCCCTCCAAGGATCAAAGCTTTCTCTTGGACGGTGGCCCTCAATTGAGTCAATTCTATGGATGTCTTACAAATTGAAGGCCTTAAATGCAGATCTCTCCCAATTGGTGTGTGCTTTATAAAAGGAAAGAGTCTTCTAGCCACCTGTTTCTTCATTGCAAGTTTTCCAAAACAATTTGGGTTTATTTTCTTTCAAACCTAAATTGTTCCTAGGTGATACCTAGAGATGTGATGGATCTCTTCTATCATTGGAGCGCAGGGGGGTTGGGCGTTAGGGGTCGCTGCTTCTAGGAGTGTCTTTGTCACGTGGTCTTGTGGAATATTTGGTGAGAAAGGAATCTGAGAATCTTTGAAGACAAAAACAATTGTTGCACTGAGGTTATTGACTCCATTATTCATGTAGGGAGCTGGATTTTTTTACTGAGGAATTCCATGGGCTTTCTCTGGCTAGTTTAGTTCGGAACTAGGTGACTAGCATCTCTTCTTCCCCTATGCGAATGGGTGGGCCTTTTGAATCTTGGATGCCTCCTTCCCTTGGTTCTTTTAAGCTCAACTTTGATGGTTCTTCAAAAGTGAGCCTTGGTCCCAGTGGTTTTGATTGTGTGATTCGTGATTATCAAGGTGAGATTTTGAGCATTCATGTTGAGCCCATTGGACCAAAGCTGAGGTCATGGGGCTATTGATGGGTCTTTGGAAAATTCAAAGGCTTGGTCTTCATCATTCCTTGGTGGAAGGTGATTCGTCGATGGTCATTGGTTGGGGTTTGGGGGCTTCTAATGGGTATTAGAAATTCGCTAATTGGATCCATGAGATTCAGGTTTTGTGTGTTTCGTTAAGTATTTCTTTGGTTCATGAGCCTAGAGTCCACAATGTTTTAGCGGACAAAATAGCTAAATGGGTGGTTGATTTGGGTGGGGAGTATAGATCTAATGTAATGCTGGATATTCCGGAGTAAAGCCTTAGGCTTGTTACTTATCCAAAAAAAAAAAGCAAAGAGATATTCCACTTTCTTATTATTCCTCATTTCAAACAATGTGGGAATAGGTAGAACACTATATAACATCCAGTTGCTCACGTGTTAGAGAGTAGAGACTCCGCTTCCTACAAGAAACATGTGGAGGCGATTCAGACCTTTGACTTCTTCGTAGGACGTAATCCAAAATATGAGCAAGTTCGAGTCAATACTCTTGGAAAAGGGTCATTGCCTTCTCTAAATAAAGTAAATTCTCATGTTCACCGTGAAGAGAAACGAGGTGTTATGAGCATGTCTCCTACAGTAGAAAATCAACTTTAGCATCTTCATCTCAAAGGGGATGTCGTGGTGGTGTTGGTACCCATGGCTGTGGAGATCGATTTGGTAGTACGCCAAATGAGAGATTGGGTGTCTTAACTCCATATCTTCTCAAAGGAAGAGGAGTGAAGTGGGGATGTGGAAATCTCCAAGGGAAGGAGTCATAAAGCTAAACTTCAATAGTTCTTTAAAGGAAACCCAGGCCCATCAGGTTTTGGATGTATTGCTAGAGACTCAAATGGCAAGGTGCTATTTGTAGAGTTCCTATGAAGCAGAGTTGTTAAATCTTCTCAATGCCATGTGAATGATCAAAGCAAGGGGGTTCAGTGGGTGCCAAGTTGAGGGAGACTCCAAAACGGTGGTTTTTTGGGCTAAAGGTTTAGTTGAAGGTCCTTGGATGTGGAGTCACTACATTAGAGAGATAAGGGACCTGTTGAAAGAGTTTAATGGGGAGATTAGTCACATCCAAAGAAGTCTTAACACGGAGGCAAACAAGTTGGAAGAGCAAGGGGTGGGATTACGTGAGTCCTTCGTAGGAGAGAATATGTCGGATTGCTTGTGGGTTGTTTTTGTTTTTGTTTTTGTAAGGGCTTGCCTGTAGAGGTTATGACTGGTTTTTGTTGTATTTGTGTTTGCTTTCTTCTTTTTATAATTCAAAGTAATTGTTACTCATCCAAAAAAAAAGGATAAGCTCAAGTGTGAGCATTATGGTCATACTCGCCATATGAAGGAAAATTCTTGGGATCTCCATGGCCATCGTCCTCAGGAGGAAGCTCGCTCATTCCAACGAGGTGGACCCATGGTTTCAAATGTCTAGAGATGCCGAGAGAAAATTAAGGCCATTGATTTATTGGAAGAAGAGAGGAGCTTATCTGTTGAAGAGAAATTGATTAGAGAATCTGGTAGAAAAGAGTTTCAAATCCTTTCACTTAAAGAAGAGAGATTTTGGAGACAAAGATCAAGGATCAATTGGTTAAAGGATGGGGATCATAATACCAAATTTTCCCATAAAGAAGCTTCACATCACAAATGTTCTAATGGCATTCATGGGCTTTGGATTAGAGGGGTTTGGACCCAGGATCAAGTGTTGATCATAAATGAGGTGGAATCATATTATTTCAATCTTTTTAAGGATGATTCCTCTAAAAAGCCATTATTAGAAGGTCTAGTGCTCGATAGGATATCAGATCAGGAAAGGAGAGGGATTGAGAAGCCTTTTTCAGAAGTGGAAGTATATAGTACAATCATGGGGATGAAAGGGGATAAGTCGCCGGGTCCGGATGGTTCCACTATTTCTTTCTTTAAAAAGTGTTGGGATATTATGAAAGGAGATTTGATGAGAGTCATGGATGAATTCTATTATTCAGAGGAATTTTATGAACACCTCAATTATACTTTCATCGCCATCATCCCGAAAAAGAGGAGTGCTATGGAATTGAAGGATTACCGTCCGATTAGCCTATTGAGTAGTGTGTACAAGATAATATCAAAAATATTGGCTAGTTGTTTGAAAGGGGTGTTGGGAGGAGTTATTTCTCCTCCTCAAGGGGCGTTTATTGAGGTAGGCAAATTTTGGATGGGGTGCTTATTGCAAATGAATGTATTGAGGACTGGAGACGTTCTGGTAGAAATGGGGTGATTTGGAAAAGGCCTATGACCATATTGATTGAGGATTCCTGGATTACATCCTTATGCGAATGGGATTTGGGGCTAAACGGAGAAGCTGGATATATTTTTGTATTCAATCGGCCTCTTTCTCGGTATTGATAAATGGAAGTCCAGCCGGCTTTTTCAACAGTTCTTGAGGTCTTCGACAAGGTGATCCCTAATCCCCCTTTCTATTTATTATGGTTTCAGAAGTCTTGAGTAGAATGATTACAAGAGCGGAAATGGGATTTATTTTAGGGTGTAAGGTAGGGTATGGGGAGATATCCATTTCACATCTACAATTTGCGGATGATACGATATTTTTTGTGAAGCGGATGTGAGTCAGGTGGAGTACCTTAGATGTATTCTTCGATATTTTGAGGTGGTTTCGGGATTAAAGATTAACTTGGCCAAGAGTGGGATTTATTCAGTGGGTGAGAATTGTGACATTGTGAGCTTGGCATGGCTATTGGGATGCAAAATTGGATCCTTGCCGGCATCATATTTGGGTTTCCCATTGGGGGCAAATTACAAGGCAAAGGCAATATGGCAGCCGGTTATTGAAAGGATCTCTTCCCACTTGGAGTCTTGGAAAAACCCTCTCTTATCTAAAGGGGGTAGGTCAACTCTAGCTGCCATTTCACGATTCCGACAATGGTGGCGAATAGAATGGAGGCGATGTTTAGAAGATTCCTTTGGGATGATCGGGCTAATCATCGTAGATATCACCTGGTGGATTGGGAGTCGTGTTGTAGCCCTATACGTCATGGGGGGCTAGGAATAAGAAAACTCAAAATCATAATAGGGCTCCTCTTGCCAAATGGTTATGGAGATTTGGGGTGGAAAGAAATAGCTTTTGGCAAAGAGTAGTGGTGGCTAGGAGAGATCCTATTAGGAAGCTAAAGAGGCTAGGGTTAGACATGGCTGTGGAATTTGAAAGTCTATCCTATCGGTGAAAGAGGACTTCTGGAAATTCATAAAATTCAAATTAGGGTCGGAGAGGAATATTAGATTTTGGGACAATGTGTGGTTAGGGGAGGCTCCCCTTAAAGAATTATTCCCTAATATGTATCGATTATCAATGGACCTAGTAGCGTCGGTTGCTAATTGTTATGACTTTGGTAGAAGTGTATGGGATCCTAGCTGGAGAAGAGCCCCTAATGATTGAGAAGTGGAGGAGCTACTAAGTTTACTGGAAATGTTGGGTAGTTCTAGGCTGGTGTTGGATAATAATGATGCTTGGTTATGAAAGCTTTCCCATAGGGGCATTTTTACCTCAAAATCATTCTATGTTGAGTTTCTCTATACCACTGGGTTTTTCATCCCCTATAGAACAATTTGGAACCCAAATATTCCTTCCAAAGTATCTTTTTTCGTATGGAACTCCTTCCTGGATAAAATTCTAACCCTTAATCATCTTCAAAGTAGGGGTTAGAAATTGGCTAATAGATGTGTACTCTGCATGACTGAAGAGGAATCAGTAAGTCACTTATTTATCCACTGTCTAGTGGCTAAGTTGGTATGGGGTTTTTTCCTTTCACATCTTAATGTTTCTTGGATCATTCCGAATATTTTTAATGCGCTAATTTCAGGTTGGTGGATAGAGAGCCCTGCAAGCTTGAAACTATCCCTCTGGAGGGCCTTACCAGGGCTATTTGTTGGGGGTTGTGGAAGGAGAGAAACAATAGGATATTTGAAGAGGTACCGCAATTAGGGAGAATTATTGATTTCCATCTATAATACTCTACATGAGTGGGCTTCAATTAGGCCGGATTTTGAGGAGTTAGCTTACATATCTATATGGTGTGATGACTAGTGCCCAATGGTGGTTATTTGGAGGCTTTCTTTCTTATCTTTCACTATACTATTTTTTCTTTTCCTGGTATCACCTACCTAGTGATCCTCTTTTTGTACCAATTTCTCTTTTTGCTTTTCTGCTTGAATAAAATCTACACTCACCATTCAAAAAAAAGAAATGTCTTATATGTCATCCGACATATGTCCATGTCAACTAGAATTAACATGAAACATTAACGATATTATAAAACTTCAATTTTTCAATAGACATGTCAAGAGAATATTCCTCTTTCACAGTGACTTATGCATAATATTGACATTGTGTCGACATGCTCAAAGAGCATATGAAAAAAGATAAATTCCAAGAGAAATAAAAGGGGAAAAAGAAGAATAGAAGAAAGCAAAGGAAGAGAATTACTTGTTCCCTTATATTTATCCAACTAGATTATAATATGTTTATCCACCATTATGTACCAAAATCCTAATTAATGCATGTGTATTTATAAATAATATTATAATACGTGTACTATGAAATAAATTATGTAGTAAATCAGTTCTCATATCTAATGAATCTATTTGTTCCCTTATTTATGCAATTAGATCAAAATATGTTTCTTATGTTTCCATAATTTTTACATTACTTATTTCTGACATTTTCGACATGTCTTATTTTGGTTCGACCGACATTTCCACCGATACCAACATTTTGAATCTTGGGTGAACCTGGAGGAGGTAGAGGCAAGGTTCAAAATGTCGATGTGGAAATGTCGGCCAAGCAACATATATATATATATACGTGTGCGTGTGTCGGAAATGTCAAAAAGACAACTTGTAAAAATCATGGAATCTTTGGAAACATTTAAAAATATTCATTACTCTTTTAAGAGATGATAAAAGAAGCACAAATACACACTTTTAAACCAATATATCAATAAAAACTACTATACATAGTAATAAATATATGATAGATAGAAAAATAGATAACTACACTTACTAGTATATCAGTTATGGGTTTTTCATGTATATATGAATCTAGGTCTCTAGCTCAAATTGATTTTATATCATACGTATGTTTAGCTTAGGATTATCATGTAGGTCTGATTTCTTATTTTCTTTTTTCTTTTTGTTTTTTAATAAGATGATTTTAGGACTGTTTGATTTAGGCTTTAGAAAAATCGAAAAATAAATAAAAATTTAGGCCTTAAACATTTTTTGTCAATTAACATAATTTTCTTTCTTTTCTTTTAAATAAAGAGATCAAGGTAATTTGTTGTAAGGCCCCAAACAGAGCGGAATCGCGGAACAGGATTCGTGAAGCCGACCCCAAATAGTTGGGATAAGGCTGTTTTGTTGTTGTTGTAAGGTAATTTGTTAATAAAAGAACATAAATCATGTGGTTGACTATGGAATTAGAGGCATCTTAGTATTTCATGAAAGACTAAGAATCCTCTGTAGTAAATTAAATTACATTAACGTGTAACAACTGTTTAATATGACATGCATAAAATAATTTAGAACTTTCATTCATATTTGGTTGGAGTTTTAACTTTCCACATTTTAAGAACAGTTGAACATTAACATATTTTAACTTCCTACAGAAGATCCGGACTCTTCATGAAAGTGTGTCTTGGTAATTAGACATTAGTTAAAGAGTGTAATCTAGCAAATTTATAAAATATTTTATTATATCTACATAACTATCCTCATAAATCATATAACTGAATATGATATCTTAAGAAATATATATTAAATAAGATGGGGTTATCAGTAAATATCAAACTTATTTAACTAAATTGCCAAAATTACCCAACATTAAGTTGGGTTATATGCTGAAGATTGAAGAGAAATGAGAGACAAAAAAAGAAAAAGAAAAGCACAAAACATAGGATCCAAGACCAAGAGGAAAAGGGAGGAAGAATGGAAGGGAGCCAAGAGTCCGAGACTCAAGAGGAAGACGTAAGGTGAGAACTAAGAGAACTAAAGGAGTCAAGGAGACTTACTAGTAGAGATGGCAGCGGCAACCTTTAGCACTTATAAGCGGCAGCAACAGTCATAGCACTCAGAAGCGGCGACGTCGGGGATTAGATCCACAAGGACCATGACCAGGTACCCCGTAACCTTTCTCTTTCTCTTCTTCTTCTTCTGCTTCTTCTTCTTCTTCTTCCTTCACTTCTAGGCTCAAATTCTCTTTATAGATCATTGTTCTCGTCTTCTTTTTTTTTCCTTTTTACCATGCTTTTGATGGTTTTACCTCAGTTGGGTAAATGTCGATATTCTTACAATAATGAGGGAAAATGGACTTTTCATTCAAAATGTAAACATCATACGACATTTCTTCATACTATATATTGTATTTTTTACATTCCAGTTGATTTTTCATGTCAGATATGGTTGACACCGATATATAGCAGCCGGCATATTCCGACATGTAACGACATTTGATACCTAAGGTAGAGGTGGTGGTCATTTTGGAGGAGGTCATCCTAGTCCACATTCGGTTGCCTCTACATCCTCAGATTCAGCTCTTGCATTTTCTACTAGTTCTGCTGACAATGGTGGTTTATCTTGGGAGGGAAATCAAAGCCTTTCGTCGGTTCATGGCACATCTCAAGACTCCTTCTACAGCCCCTACTTCTTTCTTCTCACACATATATACATCTAGATTAGCTATTTCTTCTTTTGTTTCCTCTCCTCAAGCCTCCTAGATTATCAACTCAAGAGCATCCCACCATATGACTGACATGTCATCTCACTTTCATTCCTATCAAATTAGTTCTAGTAGGGATAAAGTGTATATCATTGATGGTTCATATTCTTTTATAGTTGGGCATAGTGATAATCATGTCTCCAAGTTGTCTGTCTTCAGTCCTGCATGTTCCTAACTTTACATTAAACTTCTTGTCCATTAGTCATCCCACAAAATCTGAATTGTTATGCTACTTTTTTTCTTTCTTATTGTCTTTTTTAGGATTTGGTGAGGAGGAAGATGATTGGTTTGGGGCATGAGAAGGATGGACTCTACTTGTTAAAGTCTGGTACACCAGTTGCTTCACCAGTAATAAAGAGAAGCACTCCATCATCCTTATATGAGCTATTACAGTGGTGATGCAGTGCACAACTCAAAACAACACTCAAAGAATTAAAAGTGCAGTAGGGCTGAAGTGGAGAAAGTATACAAGCTCTCGGGTCTGGATTTATGCTCAAAAGTCTGGTCAAAACAGCAAGGTATGCTGAGTGTAGGACTGACACAGTAGGTAACTTAGGGAGTGTCTAGTGGTGGACTAATGTATGTTTATAAATAGAGTCAGGTTTATGTTAACATAAGCTGTTTAATGTAGGATGCAAGCTGGGTCAGAAAAGTCTTCACAACAGTGGTCAGGCAATAGGGTTTTATCTGGATAGAAAATATGGTTAAAACATAGGAGTATTCTGGGACTGTTGGGAACTAACCAGGTTCAGAACATGCTCAAACAGGGAAGAACCAATGGAGACAATAGGTAATGAGTAGCAAGTATATGCGTCATGTTGCTGGAACAGCAAGAGTTTAGAGGGTTACACAGGGTAATCTGGGCTGTGACAGATTGTAAATTTGTTGAAAACAGGGACTTAGTATAGACTGTTTTATGAAGAAACAGACTATAAAGACAGGGAGGGAGTGTATTGGAGTTTAGGAGCTGATGTGTGTGTACTATGGACTACAAAGCAAACAGTATGGGCCCAGATTATGTTTGGGACAGAGGAAGCCAAGGCTATCTGCCTTAGGTTCTGGAACAGAAAACAGAGGGTAGTTCTCAGAGGTTTGGAGTTTAAACTAGTATCAGTCTTTAACCACACGAGTAGATATTGAATGGTTTGTTTAGGTTCTGTTCTGAAACAAGTATAGGCAGGTTAGGAATTTGATTTCAAGTTGAAGACTACTTGATAATAGATTACCAGGAGTGCTGCAGGTGCTGGAGATAATGGTGATGGATTTTAGGTACGGCCGACTGTAGTGGGTAATAGAGAAATCAGGTTTTACTGGATGAAATTTAAAGGAATGAATGGGATTGGGGTTTTTTGGTTGTGGCAGAAAGAAATAACAGAAATAAGGAGAAGAAGAATGATGAAGACATCAGAGTACCCCATCAAGTGTACCAGAGGAGGAGGATAGAGTTTCGTTCAGTATGGTTCAAGTAGTTTGGAACTATGTGGGGCCTACACATCAGCCCATGTGGGGCCCACACATCAGCCCACATGGGTCCCACTTGAAGACATTTCTTGGCGAGCTACATGGCTAGTTATTTTAGTTTATTTTTATGAGCATTTTGAGACTTTATTTTCTGTTTTTGATAAAGTACAAGATTGTTTTATATAGTTAGAGTAAGAGGGACATGAAGGGAATTTTCTTTTATGTTTTGGAGCATTCTTGACATAGAGGGGTGGCAGCACCTTATAACCCTACTCTCTCTTCTCTCTTTTTTCTTAATGAGTGAAATTGAAGACAAAGAAAGGTGGCTGACAGCCGCTCCAAAATTCCAGAGATTGGAGGTCTAAGAATCCCTCTTAAGATCAAATCAAGCTTGGTGAGAGGCCAAGGATAAGGTTCATTAGTTGTTTTCTGCATTTCCAGGCATCTAATTCTATGTTCTTCTATTTTTCTCTTTCTTATATGCTGCGAATGGTTGATGGCTGAGTTTTCTTACAACCTTGACTTAAGATTCCATTGGTTTCCCTTAAGTTTCATGATATAAATCCATTTGCAACACTGCTGGAAATTTTTTGCACCAAAATTCAACCTTCCCTTTTGATTTTCATGCATCGTCCACCCTAGGAACACCCTACTTGCTGTCTTATGATATGGGAGCACTCTGATTGAATCCCATAGTCATAACAGTCCTGTTTGATGCACCCTTTCCGATCGGATTGATACCCCTTTGCTGTCCTCATTGTGAAACCAGAAATCAGTCCTTGTATTATTAAATTTATGCACTTTAACAGCCCCCATTGGCACCTACTCACTATGGCTATATGAGGGAAATGAGGACTTGATATGATTGATAGTTGGGTTCATTCCTCTCTTTGATTTAGAACAACACTTATATTGTGTTTAATTTGATTCTGAGCACTTTATATTATCTTGGATTGTTGGCATATGGTAGTTGATCCTTCATTAAATCACTGTTATGAGACTCAAGCACCGAGGTTGATGAGTAGGAATTTCGGTTATGCCGATTATTACTCTGCATAATCCCTTTGATCTCTATACTTTCATGTTAATTACATGCATCCAGCATCAAAGAAGAAGAAGATGAAAGGAGGGAGAAAGATACCAGTGTGGGTAATCACCTACCTCACAAACCTTGGACATAACCATCCATGGCTCAAGCTTTGGCACCAAGAAGCTTGGAGAAGGATAAGCTCCACTTGTTAAGAGAGAAAACCCGGTTTTTTTGTATTCATCATTCATTGCCAAAACAAAGAGAGGTGGGTCTCTTTTGTAGCCCACAAGTTACCCTATGGTTTCCCCCGTACAATCACTTCAAAATTCAAATAATTAGAAAGTAACTAAATAGAAACTAGACCTAATTTGTGCAGCCCAACCCATGTGGTCGACCAGCCTTTATTTAGCTAAAAATAAAAACTATTGGCAATTTTGCCCAAAAAACAAAAATTATAATCCCCTCCATGACCTAACTCTATTACTTAATAAAATATGAAATAACACAATAAAAACTCCCATAAAAGAACTAAAACCAGCATTCTTGAGCTCCACTTGATGTAAAAAAGATGTGCCTCCATAGTCTTCTCGTGTGGACCTCACTAAGGTCATGTGTGGGTCCCACCTTGCCTCCAATGTCTGCATCAAGTGGCATCATATATTGAGCCACGCTTTTTTTTCCTTTGGTGTGCTAGATGTTCCCCAGTTTGCTTCTTCTATTTCTAATTTTCATTGTGAACCATGTCAATTTTTTGAACATTGTTATTCGATTTATCCAATAAGTAATACTATTAAGTTTTTTTTTTCTTTGGTGTGCTAGATGTTCCCCGGTTTGCTTCTTCTATTTCTAATTTTCATTGTGAACCATGTCAATTTTTTAAACATTGTCATTTTATTTATCCAATAAGTAATAATATAAGTTTTTCCTCTTTCTCCATTATTCATTCTTTTTTCTTTTTCTGTTTCTTTTTTTATGAATTCTTCCTCAATTGTTCATTATGATGTTTGGGACCCTTCGCTTAGTATTTCTTTGTCTGGATTTAGATATTGTGTCACTTTTATAAATAATTTTCTAGTGCTACTTAGGTTTATATACTAAAACATTAAAGTGATGTTTGTGATGCATTTAAATATTTTCATAATATGGTTTTTACACAGTTTGATACAAAAATTTATATATTGCATTCTGATAATGGAAGGAAATACTTCTCAGATAGTCTTTCTTCTTTTCTTGATGAATCTAGAATTGCTATCAAACTACATGTCCTCGCATTCCAAAACAAAATAAGTAGCCAAAAAGAAAAATAGGAGGCATCTACTTGAGATAGCCTATGCCATCATGTTTACAATTTATGTTCCCAAAACTTTTTTAGAAGTTGTTATTTAGACAAATGCCTATCTCATGAATAGATTGCTAACCAACTCATATTCTTGCTTACAAGACTCCACTTGAAGTTTTTTTTTCCATCATCTTTATTGTTTCATTTTCCACTCAAAACTTTTGGATGCATTTGTTTTGTATATATCTCTAAATCTTATCGCACTAAGCTTGATCCTAAAGCACTGAAGGGGGTGTTTCTAGGTTATGCTACAAATCAAAAGGGATATAAGTGCTATCATCCTCCATCCAGGAAGATGTTAGTTTCTTGGGATGTAACATTTTTCAAATCTATTCCCATATTTGCTTCAGCTAGACATCTCTTCAAGGGGTGAGTTTTGGTGAAAAGTCACCTTAGTTGGTACCTCTTCTTGTTCCTATTCCTTCTTACTACTTTGATGGTGTTAATGGAAAAGGGGCAGTTTGAGTTGCAGGTGTACACTAGAAGAAAGAAATAAATAGATGCTCAAAGTGATGTGTAAACTTCTCAAAACCCCATCCAAGAATCTTCTTTGGATCTAGTTTCAGAAAAAGGTAGCATTCCTTCTTCTCAATCCAATGATTTTGATATTCCCATAGCACTTTGAATGGGTGTTAGGTCATGTACTCAACATCCTATATCTAACTTTGTTTCTTACCATGCATTATGTCCTTTTTTTCGTAGTTTCTCTTCTTCCTTGTCTTTTGTGATTGTACCTTACAATGTGCATGATGCTTTATCACAATCAAATTGCTAGGTTGCAATGGAAAAAACGATGAATGCATTGGACAAGAATCAAACATGAGAGCTAATAGATCTTCTTAAAGGGAAGAAACCAGTTGGACGAAGATGGATTTTCATAGCAAAGCATAAAGTGATGGTTCAGTAGACGGATACAAAGCTCTGTTGGTAGCAAAAGGGTATATGCAAACTTTCGACATTGATTATCAAGAAGCATTTACACTGGTAGTAAAGATGAACTCCACAAGAGTAATTATATCCTCAACTGCCAATCAAGGATGACCACTATGTCAAGTTGATGTCAAAAATGCATTCTTGCATGAAGATCTTAAAGAAGTTTATATGACTTCAGTTTCCTCATGAAAAGGGAAGGTGTGTGAGTTGAAGAAAGCTTTGTATGGGCTGAACAATCATCTCGAGCATGGTTTGAGAAATTTAGAGTAGCAATGGTAAAGATGGGATATCGACAATGTCAGGTTGATCATATGTTGTTTGTGAAGCATGTGGGTCAGAAATTGATCACTCATCGAGTATGTGGATGACATAATAGTGATAGGAAATGATGATAGTGAAGTTGGTAAGCTCAAAGATAGTTCAACACAAAAATTTGAAATCAAAGATCAAGGTACTCTAAAGTATTTTCTTGGGATTAAAGTTGCCAAGTCAAAGAAAGGGATTGCTATCCCAAAGAAAGTATGTACTAGACTTCTTAAAGGAGGCTGGAATGGCAGGATGCAAGCCATGCATAACACCAATTGAGTAAAATCACAGGCTCAAAGAGGATGGCAATGATAGGTTGATTGATGTAGGGAGATATCAACATCTTGTTGGACGCCTTATCAATTTGTCATTAACTAGGCTTGACATCACATATGTTGTCAGTGGGATTAACCAGTTCATGCATGCCCTTATTCAAAATCATATGGAAATTGCATATAGAGATCTCAGATACTTGCAAGGATGTCTAGGTAAAGAAATCTTGTATCAAACATGGACATCACAGAGTGGAAGCCTATACAAATGTTGATTGGGCAGGATCCATTTCCAAGTGTAGAGCCACATCTGGCTATTGCACATTTGTTGGTGGGAATCTTGTTACTTGGCAAGGTAAAAAGCAACCCATAGTTGCTAGATCAAGTGTTGAAGAGGAATTTAGAGCTATGGCTCATGGAATATGTGAGTTATTATGGTTGAGGATGTTAATTGCAAAACTTGGTCTACTTGTTTCAGAACCTATGAGCCTTTACCGTGGCAACAAGACTGCCATTAGCATTGCACATGGTCATGTTCTGAATAACAAAATTAATCATGTAAAAATTAACCAACATTTTATCAAGGACCAAGAATTAAATTTTAAGCACGCTTTAACTAATCAAGATTTAATGAAAATAGAAGAAGAAACTTGATTAGAGGAGTTTAGAAGAATTGAAACAAGAAAAGATGGAGAAAAGAGAAAAAAACCCAATAGGAAATTATATAAATTTTAGGTAAAAATCCAAAATTACCAAAATACCCCTAGTGACGCGTTAGAAATTTACAAAATTTTAATGGTAGATTCTGACATCTTTCAATGATCTATGGTCAAAATTTCATGAATTTTGGAGTTGATTTGATTTATCAAATCATGAAAGCTCAGACCTTCCAAGATTCTTTAATGGAGAAAGTGAAAACAACAAATAATAAGAAGAAAAAAAGGAGGAAAGAAGAAGAAAAAGAAGAAAAGAAAAAATATGAATAACAAAGAAGAGAAGAGAAAAGAGTACCTTGTCGAGAAAACCCTACCCCACACCTAGAAAAACCCTACCTAAGTTCAAGCTTTGGAACAAAACATGAAGAAGATAATGAGTTTCAAGCATGAAGAGCAAGAAACCAATCAAAAATATTATTAATTTTATCATACCAATACAAAAACGTGCAGCCCTATGTATAGGTTCATAAACTCAAAAAAATAACAATAAACCAAATTAGAAACTCTTAAACTACTAGCTTACTTGCTACCTAAGACTTTCCTAAACTCAAAACCATTAAAACATAAACTTTCTAACAATAAAAAGTGTCAAAATTAAGCCCTTTTAGCCTTAAGGATTTGGTAGGACTTAACTAAAGTCACCCTAAGGTAGGACTGACATAGGGGCTAACATGTTAGTACCAAGAAGTGAAAAGCATCTCCCGAAAAGTGTAAGTCGCTTTTTCGACGCTGATGTGTCAGCCCTATGTCAGTCCTACCTTAGGGTGACTTTAATTAATCTTACCAAATCCCACCTTCCCTTTTAAAAGATTTTGACCAGCACTTTAAGAGGGCCCACTTTGACTTGTTGACTTATTAAAATTACTAAAATATCATTGGCACAATGCCTTATTATCAAAATACCCAAAAACAAAAATTAAAATGACCCTCATGTCCTAGACTAGTAACTCGTGAAATATAAACTAAAACAATAAACTAACTCAATAAAGACTCCATCATTTGTCCCAAAGATGTTCCTCCATGTGTCCCCATATGTCTTCTTGTGTGGACCCCACCAAGTCATGGGTGGATCCAACCCTGCCTCCAATGTCCACATCATCTCCTCTCCCAGGTATCTCTCTTGTCTTCTTCTCATTCTCTTTTAATCTCTTCTTCTCTTTCTCTTTCTCTTCTCCTATATTCTTTCTTATCTTCATCTAAACCTCTTTAAATTCAAGTTATGTTTACTGGTTTTGAGTGTTTTCGGCTGAGATTTGGTACAACCGCCCATGTGCAACCTAAGTCAATATGACATCAGGGGTGGACACATCAGTACTAAAGAAGTGTTCTACACTTTTGGGGGATGCTTTCAGTTTTTTACGCTGATGTGTTAGCCCCTTGTGTCATACTGACCTTGACTATTCAAGTTTCATGTGGACTGAGTTTTTATATAATTTCCTAAATCAAATCTAATCAGATTTCCACAAAATTTTAACTGTAGAACCCTTGTTTATATCAGAAAATAACTGGAAAGTTTCAGAATTTTCTGATATATAACCAGGGGTATTTAGGTAATTTCTTGGGTTCTGACCAGAAATTCCATTATTTCCCTATGGGCTTCTTTCCCTCCCTCTTCTTGATCTTTTCTATTCCCTTTCATTTTAACCTCTTATTTTAGTTCTTGTTCTCTAAATTTTCTTAATTATTTGGCTATTTGTGAAATTTTAAGTCAATTTTGATTTATCTTGTCTCCGCACTTTTAATTCTTAATCATTTGAGGGCATTGGGATTTTTTTTTTTTTTTTTTAATGAGAAAAGACTTTATTGCTAATC
>JAOXJP010257866.1:0-21325 GCA_025762735.1 Platanus orientalis | reverse complement strand
TAAGCTATATACTATTGATAATTTTAAAATAATTAGTATATTATATATAATACATATATATTATATATGTAAAAGTGTGGGCCTCGGGCCTGGCCGATGTAAGCCCAAGCCCGGCCCTCAAGAAAAGTGCAGGCCTCGGGCCGGGCTCGAGCCGAGCTTTTTCGGGCCAATTTGAGGGCCGGGCTCGGGCCGGCCCGGCCCATGCCCACCCCCAATAACTCGTGTGGGCCCTAATATGGTTTGATTGCATGGCTTGCTCTACAGAAGTTCATAACATAATGAAGGAAAATCTTCACATTAGATATCAAATGATAACTTCTAGTGGATGAAGTTCGACTTCAATGCCAATGAAATAGATAGGTTTAAAATTTTATTTTGTGTGGATGCTTTATTTATCATTTCTCATGAGCAGACATGACCATTTGTATGCATTTATGACATTATTATTATGTGTTGTTGGATTTGTGGCATTAATTTTTTTTATCATTTCTTAATTCTAAGTGGATGTGGAGCATTATTGTGTAGTGTTTTTTCACCAATTTCTAACCCTTGGAGTTCCAAACATGCACGACAACGTGTCATGGGAGGATAAGTCTCCAACAACTGATACCTAGGTGTGTAATGGTACTTATTCCAATTTCCAACATTTCCTGTAGTTTCATCCAAAATCTCCGAGGTTCCCATAATGTTTCCATAGTTTCTACAATTTCCATCAATGTTTCCATGGAAGAGAAAACCTTGGAGATTTTGAGGAAGAGTCAGCCGCTTGAGTGGAAATTCGCTCAGGTTTCTGGAGAAAAGACAGTGGGGGAGGAAGTTCAAGAAGTTGATTTCATCTCAGCAATTGAGTTTGATAAAACAGGGGACCACCTTGCTACTGGCGATTGAGGGGGCCAGTCGATTTTATTTGAAAGGACTGATACGAGGGATCTTGGATTTTGAAGAGATCTAGAACGAATGGATTATCCAATTAGTAGGAATCCTGAGTTCCAGTATGAAACAGAGTTTGAAAGCCATGAACCCAAGTTTGACTATCTCAAGAGTTTGGAAATAGAGGAAAACTTCAACAAGATCAGATGGTGCCAAACAGCAAATGGCTCCTTGTTTCTTCTCTCCACTAATGACAAAACAATTAAGTTTTGGAAGGTCCAAGAAAAAATGGCGAAGAAAATTTGCGACATGAATGAGGACCCCTCAAGTGGTGCAGGAAATGGTAGCGTTTCTGGTTCAAGTGCATCAGCCAGCCCCAAACATTATCTTGCAAATGGAGAAGTTTGGAGAGATCCAACTCTGATCTGAGCATTGACCTTCCATTCCCCCCAGGGGGCAATCCATCACCACATTTATCCATGTTAGCCAGCTATAGACAAACCTTGTAGCAAGATGTCATGCTCATGACTATCACATCAATTCCATTTCAAATAACAGCAATGGTGAGACATTTATATCGGCCGATGATCTGCGAATAAATCTCTGGAACTTGGAAATAACCAATCAAAGTTTCAATATTGTTGATGTGAAGCCTGAAAACATGGAGGATCTAACAGATGTGATAACATCAGCTGAGTTCCATCCTACCCATTGTAACATGTTAGCTTATAGTAGCTCAAAGGGTTCAATCTGTCATCGATTTATGGCAATCAGCTTTGTGTGATACTTGTACCAAATTGTTTGAGAAGCAGGAAACACCTGGTTCAAGATCTTCTGTCACGGAAATTCTTGCCTCAGATATTAAGTTTGGAAAGGATAAGACATATATTTAGTTGTGATTACAATACTCTTAAGCTATGGGACATAAATATGGATTCTCGTCAGTTGCAACTTTCCAGGTTCATGAGCTGTGTGATTTATATGAAAATGATTCGATCTTTGACAAATTCGAGTGTTGTCTAAGTGGCGGTGGACTGCGAGTTGCTACTGGTTCGTACAGCAATCTATTTCATGTGTTCAGTTGTGTTGCTGGTAACACTGAGGCAAAAACTTTGGAAGCCAGTAAAAACCTCATGAGGAGTCAGGTGCAGAATCCTGAGAAGCCTTTGAGATCCCTGAGCATAACACATGTTGTCAGATGAGAAGCAGACAGCCCAGGAGTTGATACGAAGGGAAATGCTTTTGATTTCACAACAAAGTTACTCCACCTTGCATGGCACCCAACTAAAACTTGCTTGCCTGCGCTGCCACAGCCAGCCTGTACATGTATTATGCATAAAGATGGTCCTGGAAGAAATGTGGTGTTTGACTAGCTCTTTTGTTTGCTGTTGGCGGAGACCACCTTGCCTTCACGAACAACCAGTGAGATGGAGGCTGAGCCATTGCTCAAATGCTCAGCATCCCTTAAGACTGTTTCACGTTTCTCATTGAGGTCCAGAAGTGAATGTTGCAGAATCCACAAGTAACTTATCTTTTGTTTCTGGGTGGGCAGCTTATTTCTGATATTTTGATTCCTTTTTAAAAACAAAAAGATGCAATTCAGTTCTTATTGCGTTGGAGTTAGGTCGAAGAAAATGCGGTTGTATCTCTCCTACAACCAAACAAAGGCCGTTCAATACTGTTGCTAGGTTTGAGACGAATGGGGTCTTTACTTGAATTCGAGGAAAAAGGGCTGGTCTGTTATGTTGATCTAATTGACGCCTAAGGCATGGGTTTGACCTACATTTTGAGGGCTTGTGAAATTTTATACTGATTACTGTCACCTTCTTCCAAGCTAACCCTTCTTTCCCACTTTCAGAGTTACCAGTCTGTTAATCTGCATGTCTGATTGCTGCCAAGTCATGGTCTCTAGGGGTGGAGTGGAAGTCCCCATGTGAGTCCTACTTTGCTTGTGGGTCTGTTTTCTTCCTTCGACAGTTCAACACTTGAAAATTTATGAAGGGTTAATTTGAATAAGCCTGCTTGGTCTCTTTTTAAGGTTCAATATATATATTTATATTTATATTTCTTTGGTATGGATGTTTCTTTATCATTTTCTAACTCTATGTAGATGTTTGACTTCATTATGTAGTGGTTTCTATCAGTTTCTAACCCTTAGTGTTCCAATCATACGAGACAGTGTATGTCACAAAGGTATTGGTCTCAACAACCATCATAGATGGTTATTTTGCTTATGTAATGATTCCTATGTGTATTGGTGTTTATTCTATCAAATCCTGAAGTTTCAACCAAAGTTTCCAGCATTTCCATAAAGTTTCATGGAAATCCTGAAGTTTCAACCAAAGTTTTCAGCATTCCCATCAAGTTTCATGGTTTTCCATATTTCACATAGTTTTCACAAGGTTTCCACAATACATTTCTGTTTCCATGGAGACTCAGACCATAACCGAAACCATAACTTTGAAACTTGAAGGTAATAATGTCTTCTTGTCCTTTTCAGTAGTAACATATATAAAGGTAATATGGTTGTTTTCTAGGTAGGTCACAAATAAAACAATTCAGATACGATTCTTGAGATCACTTGACCATCTATTTATAAAGTTCCTATAAACAACAACAAAGCCTTCTTAAGTTTCTGTTTACTCGTAAAAAATAAAAAGCAGGTTTAATGATAATTTCTCGTTAAAATTGGAAGGGAGTATTTAGAATGAAGTAAATGCTTTAAAATGGAGGCAATTCCAGCAACGAATAGCATGCAGCAGTAGGTATTCTGTTGATCATGCCGATTTGCGTAGCAGAAAGAAAGTCTTTTGAAATCACTAAGGAGATTGTTTGCCGGTCAGAATATATCCGAATCACCGAAAGAGATTCGGGATACGCAGTAGTAGTGGAAATCAAGGGGAGCTCCGTGTCCTGGCTGGCAGACCTTCTCACTTCTGCAATCAGGCTTCCGGACCGTGAGAGACTAGTAAAGACGAGAGACGAGGGGGACAGAGTGATCGTGTTTCAACGGAAATGGAATGATCGTGGCTGATATATCTTATTATCGGTAACTCCAAGAAAAAGCAGGGGAAGGCATATCATAATTCTGGCAGACAGTAAGAGGTATGGATGGGAGAATTTTGCTCGACTGCTTCAAAGGGAGTTTCTCTGACAAGAGAAAGTTAGGTCGCAGACCTCGTTTTGGCATCGCCCAGATGAGTTTCCTTCTATTAGGACTTGCAAGCCACAAGTCTGTGTCCCCCTACATTTCTGGAGTCAGTGGATGGTGAAAGGTGATTGGGCCCTTTTTGTATGCGTTGAACGCATCGATAAACACCTCACTTGGCTAGAGATTGAAGATTTGGTTTTGGTCGCTTTACTCCGGGAGAGATAAGCCTGTATCATCCCATTTGCAACTGATAGAGCTATCTTCATGGGTGATAATGCAGTAGAGGCAACTTGGTTAGATGCCCATGGCTCGAGAATGATAAGGCCAGGGGCACTAGTCTTCCATAGATGGCATCCCTTCTTGGGCACGAAAGATCTGAAAACCTTCCATCAACCTTTTTGGATTCGCTGACGAGGGCTCCCCTTCCATCTTTGGACGAAGAAGGTATTCAACGTCATCGGGAAGACCTATGGTGGCTTAAGTAGGATTGACCGAAGGACCCTGGAGAAGAGCGATTTGAGGTGGGATCGAATTTTTGTTAAAGTTGACCCATCTGGAGAATATTCCCCGTTGTGTGAAGGTATCGGATGGTGAGATGCAGTTTCAGGTAGTTGTGGTGATTGAGGAGGATTGTGAGATGGGAGAAGAGGAGGACCACATTCCGGTCCCACCGCCAGAGAAGTTTAGACAGAGCGACCGGAAATGCCTTTCTGGCGAAGAGAGGACTAAGGTGACAGACAGTCGTTCTGAAAATTTTTTGACACTCACAGAGGGATCAGATATTTCGAATTTCAAATCCTCCCCTTTTCTTGCACTTGGGGAAAATGAATGCTTTTCCAGTTCTACCCTTAATGTATGCGGCTGGCATAAAAGGGGAGTGGGGCAGGTTAAGACTTTTCATAAGTCTCATTTGAATGACGAAACTACCCTCAATAGGGGGAGAGACGACGTTGCTATGCCCAACGGGACAAATAGGGACTGTTAAGAGACATAAGTCATGATCCCCTCTCTAGGAGTATTGAGAATTTGAGCCACAAATGGACCATGGGGAACCAACTTCGAACCGAATTAAACCAGGATCGTTGCAACCCCAACCCAACAGAACCATCCTCTTTTCCATCAAAAACAAAAGGCTAGGTTTTGAGCCACTTCAGACAGGGAACCAGTGGAAAGAAAGGGGAAAATAGGACCGTGGCAGAGGAGAATCCCTTGGATCTTGCGCATATCCAAGGTCGAGCTCGAGAAGACCTGGTCGCAAGGGTGATGGGAGGGCTGCGATTCCAGCCTAGATTTGCTCAAGGGTGGAAGCTGTTTTGTCAACCTTTGTTGAAAATTAGGGAGTTGGGCTCGCTTGTGAAGGAACCCCCCTTGTCGGACCCACCAACATCTTCTGCTAGGGCGCTCTGCAAGGTGCCTTCGGATGACAATACTCAACGGCCATGGGAGGATGATAATGGTCACATAATTCAGCAAACTGCTTCAAAACCTATTTGGAGAATGGGTAGCAATATGGGGCTCAAACTGGTGGCAGTGGCTGAATCGGTCTTTGCTATTTTGGAGGTTTCGTTGTGGTTGATTAATCAAATGCAAGCAGTGAGGAACTTTCAGGGGATGTCTTTTGATGGTGTAGAAAGACAAGCCATAGAATTATTCACTGCGTTGGAACGTGAAATTTCTATCTCCGGCTCAGAAAAGGAAAACAAGAGGAACCGAGAGATGCAAGGGCTTCATTCGGCATTCAAAGGAAATTCGAGCAATAAGCGGAGGTCACTATGTGCGGCGAACCTATGAGTGTCTCCCACTTTTGTATTTCGGGTTGTTATTTTGTTTCCACGTCTTTTTCTATTCTTTCCTAGAATGTGAGGGGTATTGGCAGGGTTGAAAAACCCATGCAGATTAAAGACATTGTAAACTCTAGTTCGGTGGAGATGATAGTGCTACTGGAAACAAAGTTCCAATCTATGCTTCAAACTCTCTTGCGGCAAATCTGTTATTTTGGTTTGGTGAATGGGATATGCTTACCTTCAAGAGGTGCTGCTAGGGGGATTTGGTTGGTATGGGATTCTGGGAAAATTGAAATCCTCCAGTCTTGGGTTAACAACTTCTCGATCTCTGTCCAAGGTCGTTGTCGAGGCACTACTGAGGAATGGGTTGTTACCGGGGTTTATGGTCCTTGTGTAGTTGACTTGAAGCATCTATTTTTTGGAGAGCTGGCGAATTTTCGTTCCTTGTAGATGGGCTCCTGGTGTGTTTGTGGGGACTTCAATGAAATTTTAAGCCTTGAAGAGAAAACAAGCAATGGTGGGTTGTCTCCGGGATCACATCTTTTTGTAGACTTTGTGGAATCCCATGGCTTGAGGGATGTGGCTATAGCGGGTGCTAACTTCACGTGGTCAACTATGCAATCTTCCCCTATGTTGAGCAAAGTGGACAGATTCCTTCTCTTGGTGGAATGGAACCTAATCTTTCCTTTCTCTAAAGGCCTTGCTCACCCCAGACCAGCGTCGGACCACACTCCTCTGGTTCTTTGTGGGAAAATGGCTAGCAGGGCCCTCAGACCCTTCGAATTTGAAAACATGTGGCTCTAGTATCCAAACTTCATTAGCCTAGTCAAACTCGGTAGGACTCCTTTGAGGTGGTCGGGAAACCTAGGCAACGCCTGCGGCTCAAACTGAAGATGTTAAGGGAGAGACTCAAAATTTGGAATAAGGAAGAGTTTGGTAATGTGGAGGCTAGGAAAAAACGATTGTTGGATGAAATCAAACTCTGAGACAATTATGAGGAAAGTGAAGGCCTATCGGAGGTGCAAAGACAAATGCGAGACCTAGCCAAACAGGATTATAAACGTGTTACCTACTTGGAAGAGATTAAGTGAAAACAAAAAGCAAAAGTTAAATGATTGAAGGAAGGGGACAACAACACGGGTTTTTTCACAGAATGACTTCATGTAGGAGAAATACAAATTTTATTCACTATCCGGTTGATGAACAAGGGATTGAGGTGGACCCTGAGCGTCTTAAAGACCACATTGTAGCATACTTTATGAAGCTTTACAAGGAGCTGGGACTTAGAAGACCTGAGCTCAATGGAATCCAATTTAAATGCATCTCCGCCTCTACTAGAAATTGGCTTGAGAGGCCCTTTGAAGAGGAAGAGAATAAAATGGTGGTTTGGAGTATTGAGGATGACAAAGCCCCAAGCCCAAATGGATTCTCCATGGCATTTTTTAAGAATTGTTGGAATATTGTCAAGGGGGATCTAATGGACACTATTAGAAACTTCCATGAGGAATGCTTTCTTGACTTGGGTAGTAACACCACATTCATCTCCCTTATTCCGAAGCATGATCAAGCATCCAAAGTGTCGGAGTTTAGACCAATCAGTCTGGTGGGAAGTATGTATAAATTTCTAGTTAAGACTTTGGCAGGTAAACTACAAGTGGCTCTTTTGGAGGTGATCTCTCCAAACCAAAGCGCATTTTTTGAAGGAAGACAAGCGGTTGACAGAGTTCTTGTGGCCAATGAATGTATGGACGAGATTTTAAAGAAGGGTGATTCGGGCCCTTTGTGTAAATTGGACTTAAAGAAAGCCTATGATAGAGTAAACTGGGTGTTTCTGGATTATATATTTATATGTTAAGAAGAATGGGTATTGGAAATTAATGGAGGAGATGGATGAAGAAATGTTATAGCACGACCTCTTTCTCGCTACTCTTAAACAGCTCGTCAGTAGAATTCTTTCATGGTTCTCGTGGTTTGAGACAAGGCGACCCTCTCTCCTTTCCTCTTCCTTATAGTGGTTGAGGCTTTGGGGGCTCTTTTGACCAAACCTTTTAATGGGGGTTTCTTAGAAGGCTTCCTAAGTGGGAGATAATGGCCTCATGGTCATTCATCTCCAATTTGCAGATGATACGCTTATTTTGTGTAACGCCTCGAAAGTACAAGTGTTGTACTTGAGATGTGTTATCCGGTGTTTTGAGGCGGTCTCTGGGTTAAAGGTTAATCTCAACAAAAGCATAATATATGGGGTGGATAATGTACCTAATTTGAGCAGATTGGCAGAGTATTTGGGATGTGAGATTGGTACTCTTCCTTCTAGTTACCTGGGTCTCCCTCTGGGTGCCTCTTATAAGAACTCTTCTTTTTGGGATCCGGTGGTATCTAGGATCAACAAGAGATTTGCGGGATGGAAAGGAAGCTTATTGTCTAAGGGAGGGAAAGCGGTGCTTATTAAATCGGTGTTGGCGAGCCTTCCCACTCATTTCCTTTCCCTATTCACAATTCCAGCATCGGTGGAAAGGAAGATTGAACAATCTCAAAGAGATTATGGGGGAGAAGCAACCAGTGTGATGGTATGCCCTTAGTCGCTTGGAAGGACGCTAGCAAGCCTAAAAAGCATGGTGGTCTTGGAATTAACCGTATTAGGGAGGTAAACAAGGCTCTTCTTTCAAAATGGTTGTGGAGATTTGGTTATGAGTTGGAGAGTCTATGGCATTAGGTGATTGCTTCTAAGTATGGCACTCTAAACGAATGGGAATCTAAAAAACCTTTCCTCCCTTAAGGTTGCAGTTGCTGGAGAGCTACTATGAATGGCATTATTGAGTTTAAGAGAGGGACTAAGTTTGAAGTGGGATCCGGTACTAAAACCTATTTCTGAAAAGACCGATGGTGCTCCCCTAGACCCCTTATGCAGGAAACCCCTGACATATTCCGCCTCGCCAGAAACAAGGAAGCTATGGTTAGGGATTATTGGGTGCAAATGGAAAACTCTGTGGATTCAGGGGCTTGGAATGTGGATCTTCGTAGAAGATTAAATGACTGGGAGATTGGGGAGAAGATCAACCTCATTGGCTTTGTGGACCCCATCCAGTTAGTTATGTCTATGGAAGACCGTATGAGATGGAGCTTCTCAAATAATGGAATTTTCTCTGCCAAATCTTGGAGGGAGGCAAACTGGGAATGGAAGGAGAGGTATCCCATATGGGCCATCTTATGGAGTCTCAAAATTCCATCTAAGGTGGCCTTCTTGTGGACTGTTGTAAGGGGTCGCCTCCCTACTATTGACCTTCTTCAATATAGGGGGATATTCCTTCCCAACATTTGCCTTCTTTGTATGAAGGAGGCTGAGAACATTAACCACCTTTTTCTGCATTGCCCTTTTGCTTTTGAAGTGTGGTCCTTGCTCCTAAAAGAAATTGGCCTTGTTTGGGTGCTCCCCTCGGAGTTAAACCTGTTGATCTCATCTTGGAACATCCGTGGTGTTTCCAAAAAAGGGAAGATTCTATGGAAGCTTATTTGTCTTGTGGTGTGCTGGGGAATCTGTCTTGAAAGAAATCAAAGGGCCTTTGAAAATCAAGCGGAACCAGCTTTGAACGTGTTTAGGAAAGCTAAGGAGTTGGCTTGTTTTTGGGGTCTCAGTTGTGGGCTTGAGAGCGACTACTTAGTGGCTTCTACGAAAAGGGATTGGCCGATTCTGTTCTTATGTAACTAGTCCTCTCGTTTTCTGGTTGTATCCTTGTCTTTGGGGATTTCTCATCCCTTTTCTCTCAATGAAATTTTCTCTTATGAAAAAAGAAAAATGCTTTGAAGAATTCTCTGGCCAGGAAGATCGACATCTTGTAAAACCATTGATTCTCTCTTGGCAATTCCTATGTAAAATTGTAAAGTTGTGGAGGTCAACAGCAGTAAAGTGACGTTGGTAGAGTCTGTGGTTGTTGTACCACAGACCTGGGTTCAAAACCCTTCTTCACCTATAATTACCTATCAAAAAAAAGTGAAGTTCAGCACCCAATCTATAGACTCTGTTTTGGACTATCAAACCGAAATTTCTCCCAATGTTTGAGGATAATGCTATAGAACTGGAAAATAAGATGGTGAAAATGGTCATCTGATTATGAGCAAAGTGTACAACAGGATCATTTAAAATCAAATGGCACCAGATTTGAATTTTCGCCACACTTGATGGTTTTAGATGTTTCAATTACAACCATAGTTTTGAAATTTTCTAGGATGCCCCCAAACAACATATAACAGACAAAAAAATAATTCAGCCCATCCAAGTCCCAATATTTACCAACAAAATAAACAGAGCAAAAAGGAAATGCTTTGGTGAGAATTAAGCTTCTTACCATACAATGCTCAACATGTTCAGGTGAACTGGTCCATGAGCTACAGAAGTATAGATCGAAGAAAGGAAAATGAATAGACCCTAAAATGTTTTAAATCCTAGATCCAAAAGTCAGAGCATCATCCGATCTCATCTTCATTTAATCATCCAGTCTAAATGTTATCATCTCAAAAGATACCTCACAAGTTGTTGACCAGATTCTTAAAAAGGACCAACTAAACCTTTATTTTAGCTCTTACGCCCAACTACATGCATAAATTCTTCGGCCTCCTCTTACTTATAATTTTTTTCCACAAGATTTGAACTCCACCACATTAAGCCATGACAATCTTTCAGGACAGAAACCCAAATACATGACTTCAAAATTTATTCTATTAAGTCGATAAACCCTCACAATTGGCGTTAGGAAAAGTCAATGGAATCTTCCCTGATAAAATCATTTTAAATGCACAAACTGAAAAGCATCATGGGTAATTCAACTTCCATATACAAGGATGTGCTCCATCCCTAATATTACCATTGGATTTACATATGCATGAAAATCAAACTAAACTTTATGAGCTAAAAACCAAGCATGGAGGCTATATTAAGAAAACATGTCGCAAGTAAAAAATAAAAAACTGACACTTTATTAAAAAATGCAATATTTCCACTACAATTTATAATAAATGAGTTTCCAACATTATATATATATACTCAAATGGTAAAAAAAAGTTAAGAAAAAAAATGAAACGCAGCAAATGAAAACATATTCACCAGGCTGGTGAATGCAAAAAAGAAAAGAAAAAAAAAAAATTACCACAACACAAGAAAACAGACCTCATAAACTCTCACCCCGAACAGATTACCACTCTGACTCATCAAAAACATCTACAATGAAAACCCAGCCTAAAAGAATGGATGGTATTCTTATCGCCAATGAATGTGTTGATGAGTGGAAAAAAAAAAAAAAAGAATCCGGCTTGGTGTGCCAAATTTACCTAAAAAAAAGCATATGACAGAGTTGATTGGAATTTCCTGAGATGGGTCATCCAAAAAAATGGGTTTGGGGGTAAATGGATTGATTGGATCATGGACTGTTTAGATCATCATTTTTTTCTCTATCATGTTGAATGGTGCTTTTATGGGTTTTTTTGGGTCTTCTCGTGGTTTGAGGCAGGGTGACCCTCTTTCCCCTTTCCTTTTCACCTTGGTGACGAACTCTTTTACCTCATTGATGTCAAATGCGGTTTCTCTCTCTCATTCATGGAGTTAGGGTAAGGGGTGATGACATCGTTATATCTCACTTGCAATTTGCAGATGATACCATCTGTTTTATTAAAAGTTCGAGTGAGCAGGTGATGCACTTGAAATATATTCTTCAGACATTTGAAACCATCTTTGGACTGAAAGTGAATTACACAAAGTCGAATATGGCGGGGATTGGAGTTGAGAGGGAGGAGTTGGCAGACTTAGCTAACTTGTTGGGTCGCAAAGTGGACCAATGGCCATTGAAACATCTTGGCTTGCCATTGAGGGGAAATTCAAAATCCATCTCTTTTTAGGACCTTGTGGTGGAAAGTGTTCAGAAGAAACTTTCATACTTGAAGAGGTCATACATTTTCTTGGGTGGGAAAATAAGGTTGATTAAAACTGCATTGTCAAACATCCCTGTTTACCACATGTCTTTGTTTAAGATGCCTCAAAAAGTGATTAAAGTTCTGGAAAAATGTCAGCATGATTTTTTATGGGAAGGGTGTAACGAGAAAAAGGATCACTTAGTCAATTGGATTGATGTTTGCAGGCCAAAAGATGAGGGTGGTCTGGGTATTGGGTGTCTTTAAGGAAAGGAATATGACTTTATTGGCAAAATGGCTATGGTGGTTTTCTGATGAACGTGGCAATTTATGGCATTCCACTATCCTTAACAAGTATGTCAAGCACTCAAATGATTGGGATGTCAACCCTCGAACTTCTTCTTCTATGTCTTTGATTTGGAAGAATATCGTTTCTTCATTTCCCATATTTCTTCCTCTTATTAGATTAGCTCTATCCGGTTCTGGAAAGACCTTTGGTGGGGGGGATCAAAGTCTTTCTCTTACCTTTACTAGGCTTTTTCGTCTTGCCATTAATAAAAATGCGAAAGTCTCAAAATCTATGCCTTCATCTCCCCAAGGTAATTCGTGGACTATTTATTTTTCCCAGGATCTATACGATTGGGAGGTGGACCAATTGGGAAATCTTATGGCTCTCCTTAGTGATGCTTATCCGTCTTCTTCTTTTTCTAATACTCGTGTTTGGACATTAGAATCTTCTGGGAAATTTTCCTCCAAATCCTTCTTAATTCCTTAATTAATTAAAACCATCCCTCAAGGTCCTTTCCTACTAATAAGATTTGGAAGCCTCTAGTTCCTCCTCGTGTTAAGGCTTTCGTTTGGACTACTGCTCTTAAGCGCATAAATACCATGGATTTGTTGCAAAAGATAAGGTCTTTCATGTTAATATCTCCTAATCGATGTGTGCTTTGTAAGTGAGATGAAGAAACGACAAACCATTTATTCCTATATTGTCCTTTTGTGAAGGCAACCTGGAATTATTTTCTTTTACAGGTCAATCTATCTTGGGTGCTGCAATATGAAGTGAGAGATCTATTTATGCAATGGAATATGTGGGGAGTGGGAGTGGGAGTGGGAGTGGGGGAAAGTTTTTTGGAGTTTTCTTATTCATGCGGTCATTTGGGGTGTTTGGAAGGAAAGAAATCTAAGGATTTTTTAAGGCAAAAGCAATTGCTACAATGCAGTAATTGACTCTATCATCCGTGAAGTTGGCAGTTGGCTATTTGTCACAAAGGAGTTTGAGGGCCCATCATTATCTGAGTTTGTGAAGGATTGGGTGACTTACATATCTCTTAGAATTCCTGTGCAGGGTGTTGTTGTGTCAAGTTGGATCCCTCTGCTATCTGGCTTAATTAAATTGAATTTTGATGGGTCATTGAGGGGTAATCCAGGACCATGTGTCTTTGGGTGTGTGTTTAGGGACCATCAAGGGGTTATCCTTCATGTCACAGCAGGGTCCCTTGGCCTAGAAGAGTCCACAAAAGGTGAGGTGATCACTTTGCTTTATGGGGTTCGGGAGCTAAAAAAAATTGGAATTTCTCTAGCATGCGTCGAGGGGGACTCGAAGATCGTCATTGATTGGGGTTCTGGTTCTGTGAGGGAGGTTGGAAATATTCTCATTTTATTCACGAGATTCAAAAGATTGTTGTCTCATCTATCTCTCTCTCACACACATTCCGAGAGCGCAAAATTCACTTGCGGACAAAATTACAAAATGGGGAGTAAACCATGATGTTTTATATTCTTCTAGTATAATGTATATATTCCCAGATGATCTGGAGCAGTGCCTCAGGGCATCTTGTAATTGTATTTTATTCCTTCCCTCTTTTAATAAAATTGTTAATCATCCACAAAAAAAAAAATCTACAAAATTCTTTTGTTCCTCTCCTTCCACATGACCCAACAAAGAGCCCCAAGCAGATAACTCCAAATAACTTAGAGGGGCCCATGATTATTATGAGGGCTTTAAAACTGAAAGAGAAAGACCAATGACATGTTAATATGAGAGAAAAAAAATTCCAAACATTATAGATCACAGGGCAAAGAACAAAAAGATGGTCCACTGTTGGGTAATTTAGAGTAAACAGTTTATCCATGTAAAAATTCCAACTAAAAAAATTATAACCATACGTGCCGAAACCCAAATGCCTTGATAAGGAAATGGAGAAACTATTGAGTTTGCTAGGTCAGCATAGAAATATAACATTTTGGTTCTTATTCCAAAACCACACCTGTCTCATTGGGGTTAGACCTGAATTCAATAAGCCTATTCATCGTCATAATCAAAACCAAAATATTGATCTTCCCCTTCTTCTTCCAGCTCTAGAAGAACAGGGAGAACCCTCATCTATTTCTCGCCATCACTACTACCGCAACTTGGAGCTTCTCCTGACTCGTCTTCAAACTCCAATCAGTGCCTTTCCTCCCCAATCAATTCAGCCGATCCACTTGGCTTGAAGGAGTTCCCGACACCTGTGGTTCTATTTGAGGATGTCCCTGAGCATGATCAGGAGACTGAGTACTCATATACTGACGATCTATCCGGCTCCAGTGATCCTATTGAGGCTCAACCCTCTGATTTTGAGGAATATATTTCAAAGAAGGCGACATCTGTAGATAAAGGGAGCAAGGCCTTGAATAAAGCCAATCTGTCAGAGTTTTTTACGCTACACCACCACTTAAAGCTTCTCGAATACAAGGCATATCCAAGTACTCACTCACCTGCCAAGAGTAGTGACCCTAAGCATATCTTTCTGGGGATTCTCAGGGCCCTGCAATTCAATCAAATCCTGCTGAGCCAGGGACCCAAGTGGTATCCCTAGGTATGTCCTGTGTCTCCTTTTCCAAGTAAATTAATTCAAAATCTTCCGGCTATCATACTACTGCTTCTTTCATTCCTTGTTCACCCTTATCCAAACCATGCTTGCAAGATATTTCTAATTGCCAAGGGATGGGTCCTCAATGGGGGGTGTTTCTATGAAGCCAGGGCTTCCATTGGAAGAAATGCAGTACAACAGAAAGGAGGGAGTGGATGAAATCATGGACAAAATGAGGTTAACTGATTGTGATGAAGAGAGGAATACAGAGTTGCTTTCATCTTTTCTATCAGATGAAGATGTGCAGCTATCCTCCAAAAAATTGAAAAAAGGTAAGAGAGAACTAAAAACCTCCAATGGGAAATGAAGGATAGTGGCAAAGGGATAGGTCATGGAGGACACAATATTGGTCAGGCACTTGTGCAAGTTGCAAATGAAGATTCTAAGTTGGAATACTAGAGGGTTGGGAGGGGTTAGAAAAAAAAAAGACTGGTGAAAGAATGTATTTCAAGATGTAATCTGGATAAAATGTGCTTCAAGAAACAAAGAAGGATACAATTAGTTGGAGGCTTATTAAGCATTTTAGGGAAAAGATTGGATGATTGGGTCTGCAGGGGGTATATGATGCAGTACACAACCCAAAGAAAGAGTGTAACCTGCAAGTAATGAGTCCAAAAGGACTACTAGGAGTCTAGGACTGCTCCTCCAATAGATATCAACAACCCAAGGTTTAAATAGTTAACAACGGCTGAAAACAGTGGTTTCTTCTAGTTTTTTAATGGTTGAAACAGGGACTGGTCTCAGAAGTTGATGGGCTCAGAACAGCGACTGATTGAAGTAATGAAATATGGGAATTCATCAGGGCTGGATTTGGTACTAATCCAAGCTATTAGGACTGCAAATCTTATGAGTGATAAGCAAGAAACGAATGTTAGAATAAAGATGGGACAGGCCAAAAGGAAGGAATTACTTGAGGTAACACTGGAGGCATTGGGTTCAGAAAACAACATGGATTACTTTAACAAGTGACAAACAGGTCAAAATATAAATATGGGCTAGCTTTAGTTAGTTCTTTCTGAAAGGAATTGATTCTGGGCTGGATAAGGTACTATAGAGGTAATCAAATCAGAATTCCAGGACTGAGTTATGACCATAGCTACCAGAGTGAGAAGCGAAAGTGGAAAGCAATACGAAAGTGAGAAGCGGGAAGCAATGCTCAATAAATCCTTGGGAAGCGAGAGGCAAAAAAATGATAATAAAGTAAATAACTTTAAGTTATAATCAATAATTTCAATTACAATACATTCTGTTTTACTTCATGTCTACTTTTAAAATACCAGTGACAGTGGCAAAAAGGATTTAACAACTTCAATGAAATTTTTTGTGGGAACGGGGTGGTGGATGGAAAAATCACTTGATAAAGTGAGAAGAGGTATGTTTACACAAGGATGTGAGGGGTCTTGGAACCAGAAATCTTGTCCTCTAAAACAAGGCACTTCTTGGAAAATGGCTATAGAGATTTGTATTGGAAGGGTGTAGTTTATGGCATTCCCTTATATCATGTAAGTATGGATTGGACTCAAAAGGTTAAGACCCTAATCTAACTCATCCTTGACTTGGAAGCACATCGTTAAAATCCGATCCCTTTTTTCCCCTCATACTTCTCCTAGTAATTGGAAACAGTGTGAGAGTTAGATTTTGGAAGGATATATGGTGGTTAATAACTCTTTAACATTGTTATATCCAAGACTATATCGTATCTTCACTCAAAAGGACTCTTTGGTCTCGGAGATCCTTTCCATCTCCTCATCGGGTATCTACATGAGCTTGAAATTAACTATGTAGCTTCTCTTTTATTCCTTCTTAGGGAAGCTCAAATTCCAATTAATGTCCCTAACAGGTACTCTTGGTCAATAGAGTCCTCACATGTTTTTACTTCCAAATCATTTATTGCCTCCATTTGTCCTACTCGTCTTTTGACCTCACCATTGCCGGCACACTATTTTTTTTGATAAATATGCTGAGACACAAAATGGAAAAGGATGTCTCCTGCTCGTGTCAAAGCTTTCTTATAAATAGCCACTCTCAGTAGGATGAACACTATGGAAATGCTTCAAAGAATACGGCCTTATATGATGCTCTCCCCTCACATTTGATGCCTTTGTTTGAAAGATGGAGAATCATATGACCATGCCATTATTCTTTGTGCATATACTAGATCAGTTTGGCGTTGCTTTTTATCTCGACTGGCAATCCATTAGATAATGCCAAATGATTGTTAGATCTTGTATGGAAGTGAAATGAAATCTTCTTGGATCCTCGTGGTAAACGGTGTTGGTTGGCTACTCTCCATGGTATCTATTGATGCATCTGGAAAGAAAGAAATAAAAGGATCTTTGAAGGGGCCATCAAGCCGTCATCAAGGGTAGTTGCATCCATTGCTCTTGAGGTGGCTTCATGGGCATCAGCATCTAAGCAATTGGTGGACTTTTCAATTAATGATCTTATTAGGGATTTGCCTTCATGTCTAGCCTCTTGTTTGTTATCTTTTGATTACTAGTGTGGCTTACGATGTCGATTATACTGTTGTACTAGTATTTGTACATTTTCTCAAATTAAAAAAATATATCATTATTCATAAAAAATAAAAATAAAATATCCTCGAATTCCCAATCATTAAGATTCCTTCTTAAGATAGAAGCCCACCCTTCTTAAAATTCAAGGAAGCAAAAATATTTATGATTTAAATTCTGAAATGAAGCAGCAATTCCAACTTAAAAAGTACACAATCATTCTGTGATTAGCCAAACTTACATAAGATGGATAGATGATGGCCCAGAAACAGCAGCAACCTTCTGTGCACGCTGAGCTTCACACCTGTACAGCCCTTTCATTTCTTTCTTTGCCTGTCGTGCCTCTCGACGCTCCTCTTTCACAGCAGCCTGCATGTAAGGAACTTACCATCAAACATATAAGCATTGAGGAAATAATACACATCGATTCTAATATATCAAAAAAATGAAATGAGAAAGGAGATGTGAATCATCTCCATCATCACCCTCTAAGCCTAATTTCAACTATTTGCTTGCCTTTTTTATGGGATTATCTCAACCCATCTTTTGCATTCTTTTTCTTTTTCTTTTCTACACTGAAAAAAAAATCCTATCCTATGATTTAATTCTATCTTAAGCCATATCTTCTTATAAAGCATAAATTTTCAAATCATTTATAACAACCTAAACCCACATCTCTTCAGCCTTATCCATGTCTTACACCTTCCAATTGCATCAACTCCTCAAGGGGGTACCCATCATTGGTCTTCGGTGCACATGCTCACATGAGCTTGAAGCACTGATTTTTAATTCATTAAAAGATTCAGCAAAAGTTCTTCAACCCTCCTTCATCCAGGATACCAAATGCAAATGAATGGCGAAAGCTCTACACAGGCAGATTGAGGTGAATTCACCCAGTATCGAAGACTATTGTAGAACATTGAGTTTTCAGGAAAGGGGGGGGGGGGGGAATTTCTTTCCTAGGTTTTTCTTTTCATTTCTTTATTCTGACTTCTAAGGTCTAATTCTAAGTGTGAAAAAACAGAAGTTGTGCAAGCCGTATTCAGTTAAAAGCTTTAAATAACATAATTTCATGGACAAACACCAAGCATGTTCAAGAATTGGCATATTCAATAAGAGCTGAAACAACATGCAGCAGTTTACCTTCCGTTCTTTCTTTTCTTCCTTCGACTCCTGACCGTGTGGTATCCGCTTTTTCTGGTCAGTTTTCAGGCTTGCCACTCCCTTAACTTTATCCACAACAGTTTTTCTGTTGTGAGGTAAAAACTCTACTGGAAGCTTCTCCTTTCCTCGAAGAGAAATCACATGATTGCTGGCACTTAGAGCTCTAGAGACAGTTTCAGCCAGTTTCTTCTTTCTCTTATTCTCTGGAGCTTCAATTTTCCCAGGGTGGTTATCAAGATTCGAAAATGTAGAAACAATGGTTTCACAGTCCCACACCTCAGATTCATCACTACTTTCCTCCAGAACCAAAATGTCCTCATTATCTTGGTTTTCATTGTTATACATTTCAGCGTACTCTGCACACCGGCGGATCACATCAGCAGCCGTGTCTAGCTGTTCTCCACTGTTTGATCCATCGCCCCCATGCAATAAATCAGCAGGAACTTTATACTTTTCATCGAGTTCCACATTATCCATCATATGATCTTTAAGGGCATGACCGAGCTTGTCTGCAAGGGATTCACCTTCGGCAACTATGGAACCATCTTCATCATCATAATCACTGTCTGTACCATATTCCTGAAGTGTAAGCTGTAATACAAACAAGCGGAGATGCTATATAAATTGAGAGAAAGAACAAAATTAGAAACAGATCTGGATAGATGATAATACTAGTCTTGAATATCTTAAAGCATGTGTGTGTGTGTGTGTGTGTGTGTGTGTGTGTATTCCTATGGTCTGGAAGAGAAAAAACTAAGAACTTGGATGAAAAAACATAAATAAAGTAAAATAACCTCAGTCAAGCAATCTACTATATGAAAAAGTAAAGAATTTTGACTTAGGAGTATATAAATAATTATCTTCCAGAAAGTTCACTTAATTATTGCATATGTAGTTTGTCTCAATTAGATAATACTAAAAATAATAATTATATAAGTGAATTTTATTATCAGGAAAAGTACATGAGTACATCAAAGAACAGGATAACCAACTTGAAACACAGCTTAGTTTGTTTGATTTAATAAAACATTAGACAGAGTTCCAGACTTCCAGTCTAACAGATAAGAAAATCGTTCCCATCACAACCACCAAAATTCAAAGAGACCTTAAAAAATTGGTCAAAATTCGAGAATTCATACCACCCCCAAATATCTTTTTTGCTAAGATTACACTACTGAAATTTATAATTTATAAATTGTACCCAATTCTTATGATAAAAAGAATATTGAGGTCCTATTTCAACCTCCTGGATCCATTCAAAAAAATTTGGTATGTCACAATTGTGGTTTGAAAAATATATAAGAACCTATCGATCAGAAAAGAACATATGAAAACCAAAATGAACATTTTTTTTCTTTTCCATAAACAACCTTCAAATGACAGATGAAACCAATTTCATTAGAAGAAACTTGTTACTAAATTTTTTATTTTTTATTTTTTTGATAGATGGTTGATAATGCATTGATAAGAATCATATAAAGGCTCAATAAGATGTATACCCAGAAGTTGACTGCACAAGGGGATAAATGATGTGGAGTTTGGATTAATATAAAAGGAAAAATGTGTATTTTCCCTTGGCCGTTCATCATCAGTGCAACATTAGTCAACTATCAATGGATCAAATGAATCTATATACTTTTGATCAGATCTGAAGACTTGTTAGAGCTATTAACTTATGATCAACCCAGAAAATCATCAGTGGCATCTCCTGCCTTGTCAAACCTTGAGATATGGAGTAGAAGAAAGATGGGCCACATTTGGAAACAGTTCACAATAAAGAAAGTCATCTCTGAAAATGTTACTTTGGCAAAACCAAAGGAAGTAATTGAAGCTAAAGTTAGAATACTCTAGCACATGATTCTTTCGTTAAGCAATCATATTGGTGAAATCATGTCGTATTTGGGGCAATTTAGCAAAGGTGCAATGGAGTAGGATTCCGAATTCCTAAGAGCATGCAGCACCTTGGTAGAGGATTCATCCAACTAAGGCTCTATAGTTGCATTCATGGGTGCTATGAAAAGTAAGTAAAGATTAACGTGTGAATTTTATTTTGAACCTCTAAACTCTGAAACAAATTTTTCACTACTCTGAAAATAACCAATAAAAAAAAAAAACTATATGTAAAGGTCAACATCACATCACAAACCAAGAAAGTAATATAATATATTGGTATCAAAAGAGAAAAAAAAAATCTCACCATATCAAATTGCTCATCCAAAAGTCGTCGAACTCTAGGCTTCTCACTACCAAATTCGTGATTTCTTGATTCATCACAATGAACCAACTCAACTCCCCGTTCTTGATTAGAACGACTAGCAGGTTTACTGATTTCTCGTTTGATTACCTCAGGTTGCTCAACCAAGTTCATATTCTTATCTACAACATCTTCCCCTTCTTCAGGAAGGTTCGCTTGAACCACAAAATCTTCTTCGAAGTCCTCCACATCCAAGCCAAACCGAGACAAATCACTATCGTCAAGCAAAGCAGCTACTTCAGGATCAACAGCCTTCTGAATCCTCACACCAACAGTCTTCGAAGCAACGCTGTGAAAGGAAGTTTCATTCGGATCGCCATCAACTCCTGAAATCCGAACCCTCGAAGCATCATAAGCCTAGAGAACAAAACAACGCATTATTACATCAAACTCGCAAATACTTACAATCCAAGGCCTAAAAAACAAATCTTTGATGTAGGAAGCCAATTTCACTGACCTTTACATCAAGCGGGAGCTGATCGAGCTTTGCTTTACTATTTTGGTAAAAGGCAGAACCACCTCCAGCGTTCTTAATCTCCCGCAAATGAAGAAGATAATTATAACCGTCGTCGGGAAACCCTAACTCCAAAATTTCTCTCCTTATATGATCAGGTAGAGGCGGCGCACCAGTCAAGGAGGTCGGAATTTGGTTTCTAACAATCTTAAATTCTTCTTCATCATCGTCGTCTTCAGGTGCATCGGCGAAGATTGAATTGGGATCGTCTACCGAATGAGTTTCGCCGGGATAACCAGGATGGACAACGTCTGCAACGTCT
>JAOXJP010257855.1:0-21325 GCA_025762735.1 Platanus orientalis | reverse complement strand
ACAATCAAACTCTCTTTTCTTTATTCTTGCTAATTTTCTATTCCATTTTTTTCTCTTGTGGTTGTTCGTTCTTCAGTTCCTGTGGATCAACCCCGGTCTTACTGGGTTTTTACTACTTTACTACACCCTACACTTGGGGTTATTCTGCTTTGAGTAGTGTACTCTTTGGAGTGCATTAGTCATAACGTAGCACCATCATTCCGTGTGAGCTCCCGAGCTCGAAAGTTGGCCTAGTCATTGTTGATTTTAGAAGTCACAGATGCTCCAGTTGTGCTAGTTTAGTCAAAACCAAATTGCGAAAAAAGGTAAAGGGGTGAAATTAGGGTTTTTTGGCTAGAAAAGTTCTCAGATGTAAATTAAAAGGTGAAGATGGTAAAATTGATCCGAGGGTGGCCCAAGGATAGATGCTTCCTGGTCCAAGTGATTCATAACTTTTGACTACACGAGATTATAGTACCCGAGCAAGAAATTAGGTCAAAAACCATTTTTTGAGCGATTTGACAAAATTATACAGAGGATGTTGTTGGTTCTTCTATAAAATGCCGCATCGGGTCATATTGGGGGGATTCAGGATCTGAGGAGTCTTGGAGCTACAAAAGTTGATAGATTGGTTGTTGGATTCCTGGGTAGCTGTTAGGAGCTTTTTGAAGCAGAGTCGCTTGAATAAATTAGGTTTTTATAGCTGCCTAAAGTCAAGTGAAGTTGAATATCTAGACATTTCTTGAACCAAGGGTTTGTGAAATGCTTTATTGAGGACAGAGATGAAACTGATAAAATGGCTCTGACTTTGCCACATTTTGAGTCTGGGAGAACTCTTAAGGGCATTCCGCATGCCAAATACAAACAAAATGCACTTTTTGTAGGTTTGGGCAGAAATGACTACTTGGGCGATGGAGTTTTTGCAAATTGGTGTGGATTGATAGTATTGAGGCTCTGAATTTACAATGGTATAGCCATTGACTATCGGAATTTTTAATGTTGAATGTACTCCTGGGAGCTAGTGAGCACCTGATTTTTAGACCTGATTCGTCATGCTTTCTAAAGTATTTAAAGGAATCTTGGTAGCTAGAATTTATGAAAGTCCTTGCTCCTTAGACAGCTTTTCGAAGGCCTCGCGATTCTAAAGAAATGGACACTGACTGATCCTGATTTGGGGGTCTAGAGAGCATCCATGCTTTATAAGAGTAAAAAGTAGAAAAATAGTCTTTTGACCTTTTGGGAAAGATTTGAGATTTCTTAGAGGTTCGAGACTTCAAAACTCTCTTCTCAAACCTAGAGATTTGAAGCTAAGGCTGAGGCCGAGATATAGTGATTGAACTTTTGGATTTGGAGATCAGATGAGTTTCTGAGAACTCTAACAAGGGTCTTTTCTTGGTTAAGGTTATCATAGATTGAGAAATTGGTTGTTGTCGTTCTCGAGCAGTGTTTGACTTGCAATGAGTTCCTTGGAGTAGGGAGACTCAGGGATGCATAGGATCTAAAATTACACCATTTAGACCATAGGAGAGGCTCTAGGGGTCCTTTGAGGGTTCAGGGGTCATTCTTTAAGTATAAGGGGTAAAATGGTAATTTTTCATCCATGGGTCAAAAAAGGTAAAAATTTGAATTCTTTACCTGTGATGCTTCATGACAAGAAGGCTTATGTAGGTTGAGAAATTCTGTGTTCTGGATGGTAGATAGTGAGTGTTGAGCTTTTGAAGGTAGAAAGGCAAAATGGTAATTTTTTCATCTGTGATGCTTTACGGGAGAAAGACTTATAGGAGGTGGAAAACTTACTGATGTCATGAATGGGGTTCTAAAATTTGGACCCTCAAAGTCTTATTGGTGCTTTTGAGTGAAATTAGGGTTTGTCCTGAAATGGTGTTTTTTAGGCTGTAACAAGGTGCTTTGACTAGTTCAATTACAACTGGAGCATCTGCAAAGACTTCTTTGGGAATGCCTAGCCTCCTAGAGTCTAGGTTTGTTCTTCTTGAGCCATGGGTGCTTAGAGTCTTGATGCCTAAATGTTGTTATGATATCCTTAAGTTATCACATGACCCAAGTCAAAATTTGGGTGTTGACAATATGCTTTACCATTATTATATGCTTTAACTATTTAGTTTCATACTTTCTTAAAAACATGCAAATACTTTTTTCATTTTCTAATTCATGCTAAGTATTGATCCTAAGTTTCTTTAGTTTACTATTTTCTTATTGAGTTTGTCAAGCTTACCACAATTTGACACCACAGATGAGGAGGAGATCATAGAGTAGTAGTTTTAGTTAGAGATGATCTAGAGATTCCGATGGAGTTTAATTATTTTGGTTATTTTAGTTTAAAGACATGACATTAATTTTGGTTCAGTTATTTTATTTCAGTTTAATTAAAAGGATGTAATAAGTTAATGGGTTTTAGTATTTATTTATTTGACTCTCCATTAGTTTTATGGAATTGTCAAACTATTGATTTCTTTTAATGGGAATGTTAGACTATGGTTTTGGATTATCTTTCAAGATTTTGGAATATAGAATTTTTATGTAGGTTAGACTTATGTAAATATGGATAGTTACGTTTAAATATGCAATTCTATTACATATAAATGAAAAATTAAGGGAAAATTCATAAGTAATATACAAGATTTGAATGATTAAATGTGTTAATCGCATGTCAAAATTCATGGCCCTACTAGTATGGGTTTCGGGGCACAACATGTCGGGCTCAATCTTGGTTTCTCTCTTAGTCACCACCTTCTTCTTAGAGGTCTTAGCATTGTCACTAGCCTTTTTGAGTCCATCTTGACTTGGACTCTTCTTTCCTTGATCCTGAATTTGTTGTAACTCCTCACGTTCTCTCTCAACAACCATAGTTGTCTCAACGACCTCAGTCATAATGCAGCCATGTGGGTCCATATGCTAGGACATAATCCTCTCTGAAAGTTTATGGCATTTCACTCATCATCATTAGATATGTGGGGAGCAAACCTGACCAACACCATGAACTTAGCCTTATAGTGCAAAACATCCTACTTCCCTTTATTAGTTCCATGAACTCTATATCATCCACATCCTAAACACTACATGAAAAGTAGTAGTCATGAAAAGCCCTAAGGACAACTCCCAAAGTGAGTGGTTCGTCTTCCCGTAATGGTAATGTCTCTTTACTAGCTCTCCACTAGTGCATAGCTTGACCTTTCAACATGAAGATTGAAAAAGAGGCTTTCTAAACCTTAGTACAACCTATCATGTCAAATATCTTCTCTAACTGCATCCACCATGCTTTTGCTTCCAATGGATTCGAGGAGCCACTAAATTCAGATGGCCCCATCCTCTTTAACTAATCAAGTGCACCATTCCCATGCTCGACATTCCTATCTCTTGTAGTTATAAGGTGTTGTACCACCTTAGCTAAGTCCCTAATAACTCTAAATACTCCATTAGGGCCCTCAGCTTCAGCTTGATCAATAAAAGTAGCAAACATATGGGGTGGCACCTTTCCTTAAAATAACTAGATGAACTTAATGTCAAACTTCTTAAAGTAATCAAATCATCCACAAATATGTCAGATTTTATCCAATTCATATAATATCATATCATCTAAAGTTTTAATTTTTGCATGTGTCTGAGATCTCATCCTAATGTTTGATGTTTTATCCGATGGTTTTCTTGTTCTGACTATTTCTAGACCTTGTGTGTTTATCTATAGAGTCTGAAACCTCGAGCTCCACCAAGATATATCTATAGAACCTCAAACTTGGAGCTTTAATACCAACTCTGTCATGCCTCTAAACCCATACCAATTAAGCTATTAGTTTTGGCATGAGACAATAATCCATTCATTCAATAACTAAAAGCAGATAAATTGCTTGTAAATTTTTATTTTTATTTTTTGCCTTTACATTTACATTCATATGTAGTGGAATAAACTTCTAACATAAGCCATTCCTATTCATTGCAACATTCCTTTCCTTTTGAACATATGGTTTGGCATGCTAAATAAAATCCAAAATTCATAATCCATAACCATAGTCTAACATTTAACGGATAAACAAATAACAACTCCAAATAACTAAAATCAAAACTAATATTTTCATGCCATCACTAAAATAAAAGCTTAACTAAAACTAAACTAACATAAATGTATCCAACTAAAATTGAAATAATAATCCCAATGTCTCAAAACATAAATAAAAAATCTCATCTATAGCTCCAACTCTCTCTATCAGAACCATCTACTCTACTATCTCCTCATCATCTTAAATGTTATCAATTCGAGGTAAATTTGACAAACTCAACATGACAACATATAAACTACATAAGAATAAGGGTCAAGACAAGCATGAATACAAAAATACAAAACATATATTTTTCAAGTCTTCTAAGCAATATATGAAACAATACAATTCTAAATCATTCTTTAAACAAGACTGATATTACAATAAATATCATGTTACAAAACTGCACTACCATGTATAAAACTAAAAATAATTAACGAATTGAGTCAAAGACTTATAGGTAATCAAAAAAGAACATATCAAAAATAGATAACAAAACAGAACACATGAAACTATTTAATCCTCAATTAGAAGGACCAAAAAATTTTGCATTTATAGTCTAATGAGAGGATACTACTATCTCACTCCTAGTAATGAGGGATCCATATAAACAGTTCACATCATATACCTGGTAAGGTGGGTTTCATTAATCAATCCCCTTAATAGATATGGTAGCCTTATTATAGAAAATATTATTCTCTTACAGTTTCCTTCAAAACATAATAATTATATACTTATTTATTTACAATTTTTTATTTCAAAAGAAATATAAACAGTGACACTTGACTCTCCTAATCAGATACTTCAGAATATCTTTTAAAAAGATGAGAACATTGTTTAACAGAACAAAAAGATGTATTCTAACTTTTGAAAACATGAAATCAATCTTTACAAATCTCTTTCTTCTTTCAAAATCATTAAAAATATAACTCTTTAATAAATAAAAAACATTAATCATATAAAAATCTAATGGAAAATTAGTGAAATCAATACTTTTTTATTACAAAACAGGACTTTCATAAACAGTAAGAACTTGTAAGATGCAAATCTAATGTAAAACGTTTATAAATTCTCACAAAGCAATAAACAATTTATTCTAAGATCCTAACATACTTTAAAACAAATCATAGATCACCTCTTTAATTCAAAAACTGAAATCCCTTTTTAAAAACCCCTAGTTTCTTTCAAAACATGGATATTTTACAAAAGAAACGAGGTAGATCATGTAAAATGATTTCAAAACATGGATTAACAGAGATCTAAGAACCTAAGAGAAAAAATACTTGCATAATTTATGTGTTCTTACTTGTTTGCTTGAAATAAAAAAATTGCTCAAAAATCCTTTTGTTCTTCACTAAAATCCCAAGTTTTCCTCTAAACCCTAGTTTTCTCATTGATCTTCCTCTTTTCATTTGTTCTTTGTGTTTCTATATCAAATTAAGTCAAGTTCTATCACCTCTATAGACCCTAAAAGAGTCCCAAACTGATTTGGAAACTTTCAAATAGAAAATTGCAAAAATCCCAAAAATTCAACAAAAGTTTATGCTTCCCTAATCAATTAGAGTAACTCCCGATCGATTGAGCCTAACCCCCTTGATGGATCGAGCATTTCCTTGATTAATTGGGCCTACCCTCCTTGATTAACCGGGTGTCCCCTGATCGATTGGGCCTACCTATCTCGATCGATCGGCCATACCCAAATTTCAATTTTTTTTCCTTCATGCTAAAACACTCATATCTTTCTCTAGGAAACTCTAATTCTCTCACCATTTGTTTCATTGGAAACTAGACTTTTATAACTTTCGAATGGTGTATAGTTTTCTCACTAATTCATTTTAAATTTACACAAATTTTGAAATGTTTTTAAAGTTATCCTAGAGGGGGTTAATAGGATATTAAATTTATTCTACTCTTTCTTGCCAATGTTGGGATTAATTTTAATCTTCTTAAGTGAGTGTGTGCATTAAGGTGCTTACTCAAGCATTTAAACAAACACATAGCAAGCAATAAAAAACATGAGCACAAATAAGCCAGACAAACATTCATACACTCAATCCACAACACAAGATTTATAGTGGTTCGACACTAAGGCCTACGTCCACTCTTCTAAAGCTCTCTATGAGCTTAGGTATTTTTTATTTAGATTGTCACATATAACCTAGGTCAACTTATAAAACCTCACTACTTGCTCACAAGCAAGCTACTCAACAACACTCGTTGTCTCTGGTGAGTGTGCACTACTTTCGATGTCTCTGGCGGAGGTAGTAAAGCTTTCGTTGTCTCCGATGGAAGCAATGTAAAGGATGATGAATGAATATGCAAATAAATACAAAATGAAAAGAAAGTATTACCACTAAGTTAGTTGATGTTGTTGTTTTTATCACAGGTGGCAGTGCTCCTTGTTGAGCTGATTTGCCTTATACACCCACTTCTTCTTCAAGCTATGGCACTAAAGCTTCTCAGGCTAGGTCAACCACAAAGAGGGTTTCCTCAAGGGATAACCCTAACCATAACCCTCAAGTAGATGTAAGCTAATATGAGCTGAAAGGGAACTAAGAGAAATTTTCTTAATGAATTTTCAAGCTTGGAACTCAAACAATGGAGGAATAGGGTTTCTCACCCTTAGAGGCTCTTCTTAAAAAAAAAATAACACTATTTTAAATGCTTAAAAATTATCTTTCCCTAATGGGAAACATTTCCTTTTATAGAGGATGGAAAAGGCTCACAATCCTTGGATTGAAATCTTTTCAAATGGACAAGAGAAACTGGTCATACATTCAAAACAAAGTTTTGACGGACTTTTAAAAAAGTCAAATCCGTGATCGAACATGGGGTTTATGATCAATCATGGGTCATTTTTTCATAACCCTCAAAATATGCTTGGGGGTGTTGAGTGGTGTGGGGCCCACTTTAAGTCACAACTATGACATGATCGATCATAGACTTTGTGATCAATCACAAGACTATTAGGACTTAGGTTATGATCGGTCATGGAGAAGAGGCCTAGTCCTCAAGAGGTCAAAAACTCTGAGTGTGATCAATCATGGGTTTTATGATCAATCATGAATACTATATTCTGAATTGTGATCGATCATGGGGTTTGTGATGCTCCACTCATATGATGATATACGAGCACTTATGAGCCCCACTCATAGGAAAATATGAGTATACTTGTGAACCTCACTTGTAAGGATATATGCGAGCATTCAAAGATGTGCATGTCCTACTCGTAGAGCTATATGTTAGTATTTGGAGACATATGAGCCCCTTATAGGGCTATATGCAAACATTTGGAGGTATGAAAGCCCCACTTGCAGGGAGGTATGCGAACATTCAGAGATGTGCATGCCCTACTCATAGGGTTATATGGAAGCATTCGGAGTCATGTGAGCCCCACTCGAAGGATAATGTGTGAGCATTTGGAGATATATAAGAACCACTCATATGCTAGTATTTAAATATGTGTATGCCCTACTCGTATGGCAGTATATGAGCATTCGAAGACTTGTGAGTTCCACCCTTAGGGAAATGGGTTATAGGTCGAAGACCTTTATGGGTTGTTAGAATGGATATGTTTTGTGTATCAAAGATCCCCTACGGGTTACTACATGTATACAACTACTGAGGAGGTATCCCACTTGTACATGTAATGCAATGATAAGTGTCAAGTGAATGAGAGAAGAGATTGTGAATTAATATGAAAAGGAAAAAAATATTATATAAGAATTAGACACCAAATTCAATGTTGAATTCTTTTTATAAGAAGGGGAGAGTATAACACCCTACAATATGTTTACAGTCACTTAGTAGAATCATAGATGTATACTCGATGATTAATTCTTTTAAGTATAGTTAAATTTATTATTTAAGTTTATTAGCAGAATTTTAACACATAGAAGTGAGAGAGAAAGATTGGATTAAACATAAAGAGCAAAGACAGAAGAAGAAAGTCATGAACTTGACAAGTTATGAAACTATCCCAACAACAAATTGAGAGTAACTTATAGATAATTCAACATGAATTTTGTATGAATCAACTTGTGAACCATACATCATTAGAAAGATCTATGAGTCTATATTCAGATGCATCAAATGGTACACAATTTGGAGTTTCCTATTGGAAGTTAGAACAGTTTTTCTGTAAAGTGTTTATACTATAAAATTTGGAGTGCTCGAAAAAGGATGGGTTTTGGAGTGCTCGAAACTATCTTAGGCTAGAATAAAAAAATGGAGGATATGTTGGAGTGTTCGAAAGTTGATTTGGAGCGCTTGAACATACATTTTGGAGTGCTTGAAACTAGGGAAGCTTGGAAAAATTAATAATAACCCAAAAATATGATTTTGTCCACCCTTGGGAGTTAGAATTTGTGTGATGACCCAAAACCCTAGATTTACCCTATTTGGAACTTTTAACATAAGAGAAGAAGGGAAGAAAGAATGTTAGAGAAGCTTTGGGAGAAAGGAGAAGTAGATTCCTAAATTGGGGAAAGGTAAGCCATGGGGGTTCTCTCCATGAAAGAACCTCCTTATTCTTAGCACTTTCTCTTGTTTCCATTAACTCTTATTAATTTGGGGTATCCCACACCATTTATTTGCAAGTAAACGAGTGTTAAGAGGATCTTTGGGGAGTGAACCTAAACAAAAAAGGATTTCACATGAAAGGAGGTGATTCAAAGGAGTTATGCATTGTGAGTGGATATACATTATATGCACACACTTTCATTATTAGGTTCATAAAAATGTGTTATCTATTCTATGTTGTGAAGATTTGAGGTTTAATCTCTATGGAATTGAATATGGATCCTAATTTCATTTATTTAAGCTTGATTGGAGTGTCTTATCTCCCTATCTCCATGAGATTTATGAAGTGATTCAATTTCCATGATATTGGTGCCTTGTTTTGGAAATTTTTGGTAAGCTTTACTCTATTAAAGGAAGCATTAGGGTTGGATTCCTATAGTTTTGGATGAGAAAGGTGATTTCATGTGGTATACCTCTGATTTTCCTTTGAATTCTTAAATTCATGATCTCTGCTTAGTTGTTTTATGGTTAGAAAATTAGTTCTCCATGATTTACAACTTTATACCATGCTTATGGATTCATTACATAAGCCTATGGCTCATTTTCATTCATTTTGTTTTCATCTTATTAATCCATGTATGTTTGTATTAATTTTATCGATTCCCATGCTAGAATCTTAAAATTTTCTTTGTCTATATTTAAAATTCATAACCATTGGAAGTTTTGAAAGCCTGAGCATGTTCATTCCATCCATGTTTACATTCAATATTTTCGTGGGACATCCTCATTGGATTTCCTACATGAATCTTGATTTATCTTTGGTTACATTTGACATGAAAATGTTTTACATTCCTTAGATTTCTATATATCATTAGTGTTGGGCTAAGCATTCTCATTTGCTTTACGGTTTCGGTTTCGTACATAAGATTCACATATTTGGTTTTGGTTTTAATGAGATTGAACATAAGGATATCTTTTGTATGAACATACTTATGTAGTAGCTACATTACTTTGCATAAGCATGGATTTAACAAATTGTCTTTAAGCACTTAGATTTAATATGAAACCCTTGTTGCCATAGGGGATTTTTGTGGTTAACCCTTGTCTTGGAGAATTTTAGATGATTATTTTGGTTACCAGGGAATTATGTGGGACAACCCTTGATGCCCTAGGGGATTTTTACGGGCTAACGTTGGTCTTTATGACCCCTTTTAGGTACCCAATCACCGGGTCACATTAATAGGTGAAGATGGTCATAGTGCCTATTGGTTTATATGATCCTTTTTGGATGCTTAATCATTGGGTAACATCAATAGGTGAAGATGCCCCTAGTGACCCATACAATTTTATGGATTTGTTTTGGAACCCTCATGGATTGTGCTTTTAAATAAGATTTGGATTTTCTAGAGACCTTACATGGGTAATTTGGATTTAGATTTGGATTTTTCAAAGACCCTACATGGGTTACTTGCATTCGGTTTTGGATTTGTCAGCAACCCTTCTTGGGATATATGCAATGGATTTTGGTGTTTGATAGAGACCCTTATGGGTTAGCATATAGTATTGCATGTTTTTTATTTTATTTGAAATACCTCTATGGTTATTTTGAATCATAATTATACTTTAAATCTTAGTAAGGATATATGTGTGGATCTCTTATTACACAGGTATACACATTTGGATTTCTTACTCTATCTTGATTCATTCTTATCTATAATTGTGTTTGCTTTGGCCCCTTTTTTCTGTTTTATATTTTGTATATTTTCTTACTGAGCTAGTCAAGCTTACCCAAATTGACACCACATTACAGATTGAGGTTTGAAGGTAGAGGCACCACATGATCCACATTGGATGCGAGAGAAGTGAACAGTTGGGCAGCCAGGCCTATGAATTACTTTTGTTTTGTTTTACGTCCTATATATTGGACATGTGATGTATATAAATGTTAGTCATTTAGATTTGTACCCCTTGAGGATGGGGCTTATTACTATGATGTTGGCTCATAAGAGGCCTTTATTTTGATGTTAAACATGAGAATATTTTGGTTAGTTTAGATGTGAATATGTTTTTATTTTGTTGCACTATGATTATGAGTTTATTAAACCTTATATTTTTTGCTACACTTCGGTAATGTAATTTGTAAATGAACAAGCAATCTGCTACTATATGTGATAATCAATGGTTTGGACGAGATGTAATTATTATTCTGATGTGATGTGTATTTGGTTTATTAGATTTAAGGGTATAAAAAGGAATGAACAAAATTTGTACCAAAAATGAGAAAGAGGACATGGTCATACTTTGACAATGGGATCTCCCCATAGTGAGGTACAGGTTTGAGGTGTGTCATCCAGAGTCCGATCCTAGTTCGGGTCCCAAATTCAACACTTGGATCTAGGTCATGACACTTAATATATTATAATCTGGTATATGTTGATCCAAAGGAATCTGTAAGTGAAATTCTGGTTTCTACTCTACATTTTGTTGCAAGTGGTTTGTATCTATGTAGCAACTTGATTACATTTAAAATTCGCAATAAGTTTAAACTTGATCTTAACACTTATCTTTTTATCTAATTGATTTTGAACTATGGTTTTGTATTTTATAAACATTTCAAGAGCCTCATTTTTATTTCTAATTAAATATAATTTTGTAAATATTGAATTATCGTCTACAAAAAAAATTCAATATGTTTTCCACTTTTAATCATGGTAATTTTGTAAATCCTCTAAATCTATATGTATCAAACTATAACGCCCCAGTTCACTTACATGATATTTCAGGTTTTGGTTCAACACTGATCCTAGTTTTGTTCCTCGGGCTAACCCCGTAGTCTCTCTAGATGGGCTGGCCCATTTCGCCTCTCTCAAATGGTTGCCCCTTAGCCTCTCCTAAAAATGCCTCACATAAGTGAGATCCATGTCATGCTTACATATAAGCTAAGCATAGGATCCTTCCCTCACTAAGCAAAGTGGGATCTTACAATCCACCCCCATTAAGGTGCGCATCCCCGTGTGCACACCACAAAGCTAAGAGCTGCCTTTGATACCATTTGTAATGCCCCGGTCCACTTGCATGATATTGTCTGGTTCTGGTTCAACTAACAGCGTAGTTTTGTTCCTTGGGCTAGCCCCTTGGTCTCTCCAGATGGGCCAACCCCTTTGGCCTCTCTCAAAAAATGCATCATGTAAGTGAGGGTCATGCTATGCTTACATAAAAGTTTAGCACATGATTCTTGTCTCGCTAGACAATGTGGGATCTTACACAAACTTAATGATTCAGTTTCTCTTTGAACCATTTTCTGTAGTTTATTTATGAATTTGGATTCTACACAAGTCTCACATTTGTCTAAATTGTTGATTTTAAAATTTGATAGAAGTCCTAAATTCTTCATTTTCTTTACATAACCATACTAGTGTTTTCTAACAGCCATGCCATAAATTAACAATTTCAACAACATAAGCAGAAGAAGATGATGTAGATTCATTCATATTAACATTTAGTACAAATAAATCCTGTTACAATAGCATTTCCCAATAAAAACCTTAATTTTAGAGATAATTATTTTTTGCAATTTCTATCACTATTTTCATTCCTATTTTGTTCAATAAAAGAGCAGAAACGAGATTGTGACAAATCTTGGGAACATAGAGAACATCATGGAGCACGAGAATTCTTGAAGTCAATTTCAATCTCATGTTTCCTTCACTAACCACCAGAGTATCGTGAGAGTCACCCATTATCATGGGCTCTTAATACCGCACTTTTTCACAGGAGGTAAACATTCGCCTTTCTATAGATATGGCGGGTTGCTCTAGTATCTAAGACAGAGTCCTGGCTATCACCCACTAGGTTAGCTTCAGTGACAATTGTGGAAAATTCATTGTTTTCTTCAGTTAGGTTCACGTGTCATTTAAAATGTTCACCACTCTTTTTCCTGTGTTTGCACATCACAACATGGTGTCACGGTTATCCACAAATAAAGAAATGTCCTTTTACAATTTTCTTATAGTATTTTCCCCAAGACTAGTTCTAGGTCTAGATTTCTTGAATTTGAACTTTGTTTAGCTTTACCCAAATTTCCCAGAGTTTTCTAGTAAAAGTTGGCCATCATAATATATAAATTCTTTTACTTTTTCAAAATTGTCTTCCAATCTATTACTTTCTTATGTTTGAATCTAAACTATAAGCTCTTCTAGTGACAAATCCTTTCTTTTATGTTTCAGTGTATTTATGTAATTTTTTAGGATGGGGGTAATTTCTCAATACATACTGTAGTCTATAATTTCTCATTCATAAACATGTTTTCTACTAATTAAACACTCATTACTGAGTTTCTAGAACTCAATAATCTAGTCTTTCACAAACTTACTATCCACCATTTTATAGTCCATACATTTTCCTACTATATATTTTCAACTCCATATATTTTCTATCACATACTTCCTTTCCAAAGCATTCCAAATATCTTTGGCATGCTTTATTTTATAGTAGACATCTTAGATGTAATTAGCTATGGCATTTAGAATGTAATTCTTTTAGAGACAGTCTGTTGTATCCCATGTTGTACTTGCCCTAGATATTGCAAGCCCTAATTGATTCTTGGGTTCAATAGATCTGGGCTCAAATAATACCTAGGACACATATATGGTTTCAAGCAAAAAATAGGCATATATGTTTAAGACACAATGTAATAAGGCAACTTATTGATGATGACATGTCAACTTTAGACTTTATGAGGTCAGAGACAAACTTAACAGATCCTCTAACAAAGTCACACATGGTAACAAGAATCTTTGGTGAAAACCCTAGTGGAATTTTAAACATAGTATTACCAACTTAGCAAGCTAGCCTCTTCGATTTTAAACCATACATGGACAAACATGTTTAGGCTATGAAATAACCCTTTGTTTTATGATTCACAATTCCAATCAGTCTATGTAGTTCACAATTTTCTATGTTTTTTTTTTATCTTATAAAGAATTATATCTCTTTTTTTTTTTGGTAGAAAAAGAAGTATATCGCTTGATCACTATTTTGGTTCATATTTGCTTCACAAATGATGGTGTTCGGAACAACGGGTTCCCTAACACCAGTCAGATGGTCGCATGGTAATCCTAGGTCTCTGGTGGAATAAACCGTGCACAGCACAGATAGAGAGTCAAGGAACGAGACATTGGTGGGGTGCTAGCCTCCACTTCTCCGACAATCAAGTCAGATATAGGAGATGGTTGAAAGTGAAGCTCAAATTAGGGTTTCTTTATTTTTTTCTTATACCTGGTGAGTGAGTCGTTGTCTATATTTATAACCTTGAGCAATAGCATATCAGATAAGATTCTACCTATCTCTCCCCCCATGTTCTTTGTCGTGCCTGTGCTCTTTCTATTTATTCTGTCTTTCTCTCAGTATGTCAGGCTAGCTGTAGAGAATATTCTCCCCTGGTAACGGATTCTAGATTGTTCTTATCTTCAAGTATGGAAAGTAAGGTCTTTGCCCTTCTTTCCTGTTGGGGACTTTAAGAGATCAAACACTTGTCACGGTCATGACTCCCTTTCTTGTTATTGAGAGGTTCAGGCAATGCCCCAAGAGTGATCCTGAGGATTTCAGAGTATCAGGTACCGAAGAGTAGGGTGAGTGACTCGATGCTTCCTTTGTAAGCCTTGGTGTTGGAAAGTCATTAAGTAACAGGGCTTTTCTTTGATGGTCTCAGTATCTTATAGGTTATGGGACCTCAATGGGTTTTCTCGATAAAGACTCCTCGAGTTGGTTTCCTTAGGGACTCCCCGAGTTAGTTTCCTTAGGGTCTCCATAGGTTGGTTTCCTTAGGGTCAAGGCTTTATGAGTTTATCAGGGTTGGTTTATAGGGGCCTCGGTATCTTTCCCTATCAGTTGCCCCCCTCATTACCAAGTTTAGGGATATGTGGCTCAGGAATGTGAATTGCTTGTGGTTGTTATCATTTGTTTTGGCGCATATTGCTCACCCTTCCAGTTACTAAGGTGGCATTAATTGGGGACAGGCATCAATGATGACTTTACATTTAATGGGCTTCAATAATCGAGGGGGCATGCTAGCACTGATTATGGGTCATGTTAAGAGTTACGTCTTTTACGGATCCCTAGACCATCAGATAGTCACATTTAAACTTCCCTATGATTTTGGGATTCATGCATAATTTCGCCTCTCAAGTTAATTTCACTACTTGGATGCATGATATGTGTAGGGTTGTGGATTTAGAGCATTACCTATAAATCCTTCCCTCGAAGAAAGGTTTACTTTTCTTCATCAGTCTTAACCACCCTTTGCTATCTGCGTTCTCCTCTTGAGCGATTTTTGGAACACTTTTTGCTTCCCAGCATTAATTATCATTGTTTTTTATGCTCCTCTTGCTTCCCGGTGTTCATTTTCACTATTTTGGTACTCTTCCTACTACTGTTTGTCTCCTGTTTAGGTACTTTGCTCTCATTTTACCATCTAAGTTTTATTTCATTTTGCTCGTCTCCATTACTTGTTAGTTAGCCCATTTCCCTTCACTCTTCTATCTAGCTCTCTTTCTCCCTTCTTCTCCGGCATTTTTGTTTTCCCCATTTTTGTGTGTTTTTTTCTATGTCTCTGTTCAATGCTGTTTGGGGATACTGTTGACTGGATGGTTGATGGTGCTGAAAACCTATCAGAGGTTTAGTTAGACCCTATGGAGTAGGCCACCGGGCCAGTTCCTTCCAATGACCAAGTAACAACAGGGGAGATTGCCCTTGAGCAAGATTTTACCACTGCCAATTACACCTCCGAGTTAGGGGAGCAAACCCTGACTCAGTTTTGTTCTACCTTCTCTATCCCCAAGGGGACCATTTTTTCTACCCCCGGGAACACCTTGTCTTTTGCAGCCCCTGCCGACATCTTAGTGTTGTACAAGTAGGCCGTTCTAGTGGGCCTATGCTTCCCGGTCCCTCTTTTTCTTAAAGAACTTCTACTCTGCCTTAGGTTAGCACCAGGGCAGCTTATGCTCAATGCCTGGAGGATAGACCTAGGGTGTATGATCCTATGAGAACTGACGTTTGAGGGGAAGGCTCACCTTACCCTCAACGAGTTTCTCCACTGCTACTACCCAAAGAAGTAAGTGCAAAGGTGGTTTTATTTTGCTTGAGAGTGTTGTTGAGGAGGAGATATTGATTCACCCTTTTATTTTCCTTGTTTTGACTTTGTTCTCGGGCAACTCCCCACCTTCAAGTATCTTATAATTTTGCTAGCCCATTCGGGCTCAGGGCTGGCCTTATTAACTTCTTTGCCTTTTTTTGCCTCAATGCTTGGCTTGGGTAGATACTCCATGAAGATCTCGGGGTCAAGGCTTTCTATAGTTGATGATGCAAGTCTTGTCAACTTGTCAGCTCTTTTATTCTGATCTCGTGGGACTTATTGCATGGTAAAATGCTTGAACTAGGATTTTTCCTTTGCTACTAGTGTCTCATACTACTCCATTCGTTCATCTCTCACCTCATATTCTCCTTGTACCTGCCCCACCAAAAGCTGGGAGTCACTGCTGACTCTCATCCATTTAGTTCTAAGTGCCCCAACAAGTCACAATCCAACAAGTAAGGATTTGTACTCCACCTTGTTATTGGTTGCCTTAAACTTGAACCTAATAGCAAATTCAAGCTCGGTTCCTTCTGGTGTAACTAAGATGACTCCTCCCTTGGAAAACTTATTAGTGGAGGAGCCATCAACATAAAGCATCCAAGTTGTTTGGCTTACCTCTACCTCATCTGGTTGCTCTTCTTGAGCCGTGGTCTCACCTTCCAGTTTGCGAGTATACTCGGCAATGAAGTCGGCAACTACTTGCCCTTTGATAGCTCCCTAAGGGTGGTATTCAAGATTGAACTCGCTCAGTTCCACTGATCACTTGTGTAGTATTCTAGAAGTCTCAGGCTTATGTAGTATGACCCAAAGCGGCTGATTGGTAAGCACTCAGATGGTGTGTTCCTAGAAGTAAGGCCTTAGTCGCCTGGCAATAATGATTAGGGTGAACTCCATTTTCTCGGCCTTTGGGTATCTCTCTCCGGCTCCCTTAATAGCCCGACCGGTATAGTATATTGACATTTGCACTCTGTCCTCTTCCCTGACCAATACTAAGCTAACTGCAATCCCCAACACTAACAAGTAGATGTAAAGTAGCTCACCCTGCCTTGGCTGGTTGATTAGCAACAAGTGACTGAGGCAGGCTTTAAGCTCTTGGAAGGCTATGTCTCATTCCTCGTCCAAGCTAAATTCCTTCTTTAGTAATCAAAAGAAGGGAGAGCACTTGTTAGTAGCCCATGATATGAATCTTCTTAACGTCGTGACCCTTCCTACCAATTGTTGTACTTCCTTTATGTTCTTTTGTGGTTGCATCTCGATTATGCCTTTAACCTTCTAAGGATTTACTTTTATTCCTCACTAGGATATCATAAATCCGAGGAATTTTTCAGTAAATACCCTAAATGCACATTTTCTTAGGTTGAGATTTATTTTGTATCTTCTCAGCATTTGGAAAGTCTCACCCAAGTCGGACAAATGTTGTCTAGCCAAGAGGCTCTTCACCAACATGTCATCCACATATACTTTGATGTTCCTCCCGATTTGGTTTTTGAATATCTCATTGACGAGCCTCTAGTAGGTTGCCCCCACTTTCTTTAAACCGAAGGGCATGACCCTGTATCAATAAAGCCCCCGATCTGTGATAAAGGCCATTCTTTCTTGGTCAAGCTAGTACATCCTTATCTGATTATACCCCGAGAAGGCATCCGTAAAGTTGAGGGTCAGGTGGCCAGCCGTTGAATCCACCAGGGTGTTGATCCTCAGAAGAGGGAAACTGTCATTGGGGCATGCCTTATTAAGGTTGGTGAAGTCGATGCACATCCTCCACTTCCTATTGGGCTTTTGCACCATTACCACATTTGACAACCACTCAGGATAGTGGACTTTTCTTATGAATCTGTCTTTAAACAGCTTTTCTATTCCCTTTGTAATGGCCTAGTTCCTCTCTAGGGAAAATTTTCTTTTCTTTTATTTAACAGGTTTTATGGCCAGGCTCACATTGAGTCGATGCACTACTAGTTTGAGATCTATTCCTGGCATGTCTTCATGTGTCTAGGCGAACACATCTTGATTGTTGACAAGGAAACCCTATAGTCATCTCTTAAAGTCTTCCAAGAGATCTGACCCTACTCAGGTTACTCGGTCGGGGTAATTCATGTTGATGATGACATCTTGAAGTTCTCCTCTCAACTCTGCTATTGTCTGAGTTCTTTTGTCCTAGACCTCCAGACTGTTGATCGACATGGTCTCCTTTAGGGTTAACTTTCCTTTGTGCGAGGCCACATAACATCCTTGGGTTGCCACCTGGTCCCCTCTAACCTCCCTAGCCCCCCCTTTAGTCAAGAAGCGCACTAGAAGGTGGTAAGTTGAGGTAATAGCTTTCATCCGGTTCAATGTCAGCCTTTCAAGAATGGCGTTGTAGGCCAATAGATAATAGACCACTAAGAAATCAATCACCCTAGTGATCTGCCAATCCCCCATCCTAGTAGTTACTGGTAAGCCAATAGTCCCAAGTGGGAGTAGCTTGTCGTCTGTGAAGCCGACTAACAACGATTAGACTAGCTTGAGTTTATCTCGCCCAATGCCCATATAATCAAAGGCCAGTAGATATAAGATGCCTGTCGAGCTCTTGTTGTCAATAAGGATGTGATGGGTTTTACAGTTTAAGATAACCAGTGTCACCATGAATGCATTGTTATGTGGTTGACTCACTCCTCGGGCATCTTCTTCAAAGAAAGTGATGGGGGTATGCTCTGTCTTATACTGTTTAGATGGCCTTTCTGTAACCATCATCTATCGGTTTCTTTCTACATGTATATGTCTTACATGGGACTTCCTTATTGAACTAGACTCTCCTCCCCCAGCAAGTTCTCTGGCGATCACCTTGATTTCACCTATAGGCCCTTCCGATTTTCTTTCTTCCTGAATGGGAAGGTTTCTGCGGGTGTCTTCTCACCTAGCCTGGGGCCTTTCCACCATGAACCTATGTAGTTATCCTCATTGGATGAGAGCTTCTATCTACTCTTTTAAGTCAAATAAGTCATTGGTATCGTGGTTGTGGTCCCAATGAAAGTAGCAGTACTTATCGCGGTTCCTCCTTTCAAGCAATGGATGGTCACTATCACTTTCTCCTCGACATCATCGACCTATAGTATCTCCTTGTTGACTCAGGTCACGTAAACTCTAAAAAACTCGCCTTTGTTCTACTTGATGTTGAGCAAGTAGGTGGCAAGCTTCCAGTATCTCTATTTGCCTATGAAGTATTTGACGAATTATCAGTTGAGCTCTATGAAATTTGTGATACTCCTCAGCTTCAATTGGTTGAACTATACTCGGGTGGACCCTTTGATGGTGGTGGAAAAAGCTTAGCACATAATTTAGTCAAGTATCTCTTGAAGATTCATGTGCATATTGTAGGCTTCTAGATGGTCGAGGTGGTCCCGAGTACCATTAAACATCTCCATATGAGGTGGTTTAAACTTGCCAAGTAATGGTTGGGCCATTATCATCGAGGTGAATGGATGATATGTCCTTTGGATAAGCTCATCGATAGTTGTGGGAGCTTTCCCCTTGATTGCCTCCTTCATGGTTGTCATTTCCCATCTTACACCCTTCATCTCCTCTTTCCAAAGGTTAGGGGTATGAACCCTTTCCTTATATTAAAAAATATGGTTAGTCTCCTAGAACCGAGGTGCTATGTTGCTCCCTTCTTCGTCCTCTTGTCCTTGGCCCCTGTCACATCTCCCGTTGGGAGGGACGGGGAGTCCCTACTAACCCATTACCTAATTTCCTAGCTCACCCCTTCGGCTTCTTAACTCCTGTATGATTTCTCGATTTTTCTTCATGAGCAGTTGTATGCTCGCCGTTAAACCCTGAACCTGTTGTTCGATGATGGCTACTTAGGGTTCTTTGCAACGTCCTCCATCAGAAATGGAGGTTTCTTGTCCAACAAATCTAGTGCAAGATTCATGTTGAGCTGTCATCGACCTAGTCTCCACCAGGCAGACCTTTAGTTCTCAAGGAAAGAGTTTCCCACATACGATGCCAACTAATGGTGTTCAGAACTACGGGTGCCCTAACACCGGTCAAATGGTCACATGGTAGGCCTAGGTCTCTTGCAAATGGACCCCTACATAACATATATAGAGAGTCAAGGAACTAGACACCAGTGGGGTTCTGGCTTCCACCTCTTTGATAGTCAAGTCATATATAGGAGATGGTTAAAAGGGATACTCAAATTAGGCTTTCTTGTTTTTTCTCTCATACCTGGTGAGTGAGTCATTGTCCATATTTATTGGCTTAAGCAGTGGCGTATCAGATGAGATTTTGCCTATCTCTCCCCCACATTTTTCACCATGCCCCTACTATTTCTATTTTTTATGTTTTTTTCTCCATATGTTAGGCCAACTGTAGAGAATATCCTCCCCTGGTAATGGCTTCTGGATTGTTCATATCTTCAAGTATGGAAAGTAGGGTTTCTTCCCTTCTTGCTTGTCAAAGACTTTTAGAGATCAAACACCTGTCATGGTCACGACTCCCTTTTTTGGTATCAGGAGGTTCAGGCAATGCCCCGGGAGTGGGGTGAGTGACTCGGTGCTTCCTTTGTAAGCCTTAGTGTTGGAAAGTCATTGAGTTATAGGGCTTTTCTTTAATGGTCTCAATATCTTTTAGGCCATGGGACCTTAATGGGCTTTCTCAGCAAAGACTCCTTGAGTTGGTCTCTTTAGGGACTCCCCGGGTTAGTTTCCTTAGGGACTCCCCAAATTAGGGTTGAGGCTCTATCGGTTTATCGGGATCGATTTATAGGGGCCTTGGTATCTTTCCCTATCAACAAAGTTATAAGCTCTTTTTCATAACCTTTAAGAATAACTAATAACAAAAAGAGTAGTTAATAACAAATCATAGGCTCTTGATGTGCTTATATTTTATCATTATTTTCATACCTTTTTAGCTTAAGTTTATGATTGTCTATCATGTTTTTAATTGTTTTTGTTTATTTTTAGCTTATTTCTTCTTGTTTGGATTAATTGGAGCAGGATGTGTATTATTCTTCAAAATGGAGCGATTTGACATTTTTTCTTGGCTTGATTTGGAGTGATGGCTAAAATTTGTTAGAAAATTGGTGACATGGCTTTGGAGCTAATTTTAGAAGAATTGAAACAATTAATTGAGTCAAGCTTGAGGACCAAGCCAGCTAAATAGTCAATATTCTTAAAGCTAAAAATAGGAGTTTCCTTTTAAAAAAGAAGAAGAATCCATCTTCAGGGACAAGTAATGATGAAAAAGAGAAACTAAGTGCTGACAACTTTCCTAATCCTTGTTTTGGCAAGATTATGTCTCAGATTTTTTGAACCAATTTCGGTATTTTGGGCATAACTTTCACTCCAGAGATCCGATTGAGGTGATTCTTATGGCTACAGAAAGCTAAGAGATAGGGATACAATTCTTGTGTCGACAACTTTGCCCCAAAAATGCATTTTGGAGGAGAAAATTGGGCCACAAGTGAAAGCTCGAAAATCTAGGAATTTTCTTAACATGTCTCAGTATTTTGAGCATAACTTTTGTTCTAAAAATTTGATCGGGGCAATTCTTGTGGCTACAGAAAGCTAATTGACAGAGCTAAATTCCATATGTTGAAAATTTTGTTCAAATCAACTGTCATCAATGAGAAAATTGCATGGCAAGTGGATGGTAATTTCTCAAT
>JAOXJP010257844.1:0-21325 GCA_025762735.1 Platanus orientalis | reverse complement strand
TGTGTATAAGAGACAGGACCAGGCTGAGGTAAGCCCAAACCCGTGCTTCAATAAAAGTTCGGGCATCAGGCCTGACTTGGCTTGGACCAATTTACAGGCTGGGCTTGGGCCAGCCCGGTCCATGCCCACCCCTAATTATCTGTAGTGAGAAATGCCACGCAATGCATTTGAAACAGATTTATGTGATGAAAAAGGAAAGAGATCTGCAATAGAATTTTGCTAGGTATTTTTTGTAGCAAGAACAAAACGAAAAAAATAAAGGCATGTATAGTATTGTCCTTAGGAGTAATGAGGTTAGTTGGGATGTTCCCTAAAAACAACGCAACCTCCCCTTTGATCCCGCCTGTGATGAACAGTACTATACATGGTCTCCCACAAGGGCTGTTAAAAGCGCTCCGGATTCAGTAGGACAACTTAAAGAGGATTGTACATCAAACTAACCTAAACTATTTTTTTTAAAAAATCCATCTTATACGTCTCTGTTTTTTTTTTTTTTTTTTCACGAACTTATACGTCTTGTGGAAGCAACATTCATTTGGTTGTAGTGAGAAATAGGTTAGGGTTAGCTGGAATATGTCCAGTAAACGATGCAAGCATTTGAGCCCAGATGTTATGCAAAATAGGTTAGAGTTAGCTGGAAAATGTCCAGTAAACAATGCAAGCATATGAGCCCAGATGTAATAAAAAGTATGCATGGGCTCTCACAAGAATTGTTAAGTAGTTGAGCAAGTTTGGAGCTTGGCTCATTATGAGCTGAACTTGAGCCTTGTTTCAAGCTTGTAGAGCTAAGCCTAAGCTATATATATATATATATATATATATATATATATATATGGACTGTTTGGTCTATTTTAACCGGTTGTATCAAGCTTGAAGTAGTGGGTTTGAGTTAGGGTGGCAATTTGTGTTGGCGGGTTGGATTCGTGTCATGTTGAGATAAGGCTATATGACTATATGGTTCAACCCTAACTCGACCCATTTATTAATTGTATCAAAGCAGGTCAACCTGTTTGACCCGAAACACATTTACACTCAACCCTTACCCGCATATTTCGTGTTGGGTTCATGTCAGGTTCACGGGTTATGTTGTAATTTGTGTAGGTGGTTCAATTAATGTCGTGTCAAATTAAGGGTACAAGATTATATGTGTCAACCCGAATCCGACCCATTTATTAATCATGTCAAAGTGGGTCGACAAGCTTTGACCCGAAACAAGTTTACAGTCAACCCTAACCTGCTTATTTGGGGTTGAGTTAATGTTGGGTTCAGGGGTCGTGTCAAACATTGCGACCCCTAGTTTGAGTTTGGTGGGTTGAACCTAGCCTGAGCCAAGCTCAGCTTTATCTTAATGAGCCAAGCCTGAGCTTAGCACCTCAAGCATGTCATGAGTCTGACCCTTATACTTGTGTTACAAGCCTGAGCTAAGTTGAGATCAGCTCGGCTTGCTGACACCCCAAGTTCTCACATCATGGATGAATACAAATACAGGTAAAGAAGCTAATTCAAGATTGTTGGATTCGGTCTAGTGACTTTTTTAAGTAAAAAAATTAGCAAACAACTTAGAACGTAGGAACTTAGATGGGTAAGCAGAAGGAGTTAATATATACAATGAAAAGAATGAGAGTCAATATAACTCTTCAAGAGACCATGTGAAAAACTAGAAAGGGAAAATAACTAGAAACTTTGATGACTGTAAAATTTGGTATATACAAGAAGATAATAAAAGAAAATATGGAGCAATAGTAGATAAAAGTATGAAGAATGCATTGATGTTCAAAGAAGAGGTGATAAGAAATTATCAAATTGTCCATAACTAATATAAAGAGATAGAAGCTCAATGTTGACACTTATAGTAATAAAAAACTCATTAGCCTCTTCCCTCACTGACAATTGATTTAACACCAAGTATCATTCCATCATAAAAGAAATGAGACCTTTACTTCCCAAAACCCACCAAATGATCTCCTTATGTACTCTTCGCATTTCTAATCTAAGTCAATAAAAATCATGTGAAGATCATTTTTTTCCTTCAAATTTTTTCAGCAATTGCCTTAATAAGACAACACCTTTAGTCATCCAACTCTATGTTTAAAATTTAGTTTTATATACAAAATTATGCTTAATCTTCTTTCTCATAGTTTCATTGTATAGCTCAAAAGCTTGATCTCATGATAATTGCTACAACTTCGAAAATCTCCTTTACTCTTGTAAATAGACATCATAATGTTTTTCTTCTATCCATCTAGCATTTTCTTAATTCTAATGATCTTGATGAACAACTTAATAACCAAGTTAAGCCATCATCTCTTGTGCATTTCCAAACCTCAATAGGGATGCCGTCTAGTCTTATTATCTCCCATGCCTTCATCTTTCTCAATGCTTCTTAATCCACAACTTAATTCTACAAATAGAATCTTTAACCTTTAATCTCATCATTTCTTGTGATTCCTCCTAAACCAACATTCCATACATAATCCTTATAATAATTTATAAAAATAGCTTTTCTACATATCTTTAATTTTCTTTCTTCTTCACTAAAACTCTTTGATCCTTAATTTTAGTGCATCTAACATGATCTAAGTCTTTGCATTTCATCTCCCTCATTATGGAAAGTTTGTAAACAACTATCTAGGACAATAAATAGAGCATATATATACCAAATATGAGTATATCTGTATCCGATCCATTAAATTCATAATACATTTGTATCCAACCAATACATGTCCATCAACATATCTGTTTTAGTAATTGGATGTCAGATATATCAAGCAGCTGGAATAGTTTCCTTCACCGTCTTTTGTTCTTCAAAGTCCCAAAGCCACGAATGGATTCTAGGCAACTATTTACACCCAAAAAATGCAGCACGTGATAGGTGGGGCCAAGGCAGAATCTTGAAGACTTTGAACTCTATGGTGGGGGGGGAATGTTTGACACGACTTGTGAACCCGACATGAGCCCAACACGGAATAACTGAGATAGGGTTGACTATAAACATTTTTGGGTCCAAGGAGGTTGACCCGCTTTGACACGATTAATAAATGGGTTGTGTTCAGGTTGACACATATAGTCTTACACCCTTAACTTGAACTAATACAAATCTGACCCGCCAACACAAATTACCACATAACCCGCGAACCCAACATGAAATAAGCAGGTTAGGGCTGAGTGTAAATGTGTTTCAAGTCAAAGAGGGTTGACCCACTTTGATACGAATAATAAATGGATCAGGTTAGGGTCAATCCATATAGTCGCATACCCTTATCTGAACATGACACGAGCCCGACCCGCCAACATGAATTGCCACCCCTACTCTTTGTAAGGTTTCCACATGGCCTAGAAAGAGAGAAAGGTTGAGGAAAAAGTGAAGATTATCAGATGGTGACATGTGGTAGAAGTTTATCTCTATGATGAGACATTTCCAAAATAAAGACACATGGCACACAGTGAAGGAAAACCTAGAGAAAAATATGCATGTTGTTATCTAACTACACATTTTTTAAATCTCAAAAAAAAAGGGGGGGGGACAGAGTATGAGCAGGTGGAGAAACATTTGGAACAACAATTGTAGTAGAAAAATTGGGGCCAATGAGAGACGTGCAAAAGCTAAAATAGCCACAATGTAGAGGAAAGAATGAAGGATGGGTCGCATGGACTCTATCGACAGTGAACACATAAGGAGAGTTGTTTACAAGTTCAAATATGTAGGGGAAAAAGAGGCCCATCTCCATGAATGTGCGATCATGGAATACATGGCATTAACTGACCAAAAAATTCTATAAAAGAAAAAGATGATGAAGGAAAATGGACGTCTTCAACACATCAACAACAATGTCTCCAAAGACCAAATTCATCAATTTATCAATTTATCTACCCACATTTGGGATTATTTTATTTCTAGCTTATTTTATTCATGTTCTTATTAGGTATTTTGTATTATCAATGTCCATTTCAAAACAAAGTATGTACATGTAACGATCATGGAGTAGGAATTTATGTGTACTTTGTATAATTCTTTAAGTCCAAGAAAATGCCAAGAAGATGGACTTGAAGCCGAAATGACCAAGCCAAAGAGACTCAAGCATATGTTGAAGTACCTCAAGTCTCAAGAGCAAGCTACTTCAAAGAAGCCAACTTTTAGTTTAAAGGAAAATTCGTAAAAGTTGGTAAGTTAGGTTAGGATGATTTGAGAAGCCAACCCAAGGGATAAAACCCCATTAAAAAATCAAGAAAAAAGGGAGAAAAGGGCAAAAAGGGGGTTTGTAGACCTGGGGACCGATCCAAGCTCAAGACTAGTCCCAACCATAGCTAGGACTGGTCCTAGAGTTACCAAGACCGGTCCCGTGCGTGATTTTAATAGTTTTCACTTTTGGAAACTTGTCAAAACAACTCCTTTTTTACCATTTTAAAAGAGCCATTGAGGGATATTTTGAATCTCTTTTTGCTCTCTATAAAAAAGGTTATTGAGCCCCAAGAACATATAGAACACATATGAATGAATCCACAATCAAATTCTTGTGATTTCATGTCAAAGAGAGTGTCCAAAATCATATGGGTGAAATTCTTGTTAGTCTATGACCTTGAGACTTTTCTACCATAGTTAAACTTGTACAAGGTCCTGTGTAAGCTTCCAAAAGTTTTGTTAATCAAACTTTTGCAAGCAAAGAAGTTGGTGATTTTATAGTAAAATTTGTCTATGCAAGAGGCAACCTGAAGCAAGAAGTTTTCTTCTTCTATGTGTTTGCATTTTTCTCTGGAGTCAATAAAAGCATATTATCATCACACTTGCTGGAGTCAAGTGAAGCATAGTCCAATATCGGAGTCACTAGACGGAACGTACTCACTAGAGTCAGTGGGAAAGCACTTACAAGGGAGTGGATTCTCTAGAACTTGTAAGTAAATTGAGGTTTTGTTAATTTCACCTGTAATAGTCTGGAGTACTATTCAAAAATAAATTAACTATTAAGAGTAGACATAGGCCCGGAGTGTCGAACCACTATAAATTCTTGTCTTGTGGGGTGTGTGTTTTTTGTCTTTATCTTGTGTTGTGGTGCTTGCTATGTTTACTTTATTTATCATTTCAAGAAAACTCCAAAATGGAACTAGTTACCCTGTTCCCACTCTGGTATAGAAAACTATAGACAACGACAAAGCCCTTTGGTACACTAGCATCCACTTTCTAATTTATTTAAGTCATTATCTGTATTGCAACTTAAATAAATTAGAGAGACTTATTTGATTTGCTTGTTTATTTTCCGTTGCGATCTTAATTAATCTAAAGTAGATCAAAGAAGGATCAAAGTGTTTAAAAGAAATTAAAATAATTGTAGTGATCCTATTCACCCCCTACCTCTAGGATATTTTGGATTACCATTTAGGGAATTTCAATTGGTATTAGAGAAAGGTTGCTCTTGATTAGGTTTAACCACTCAGACTAAAGATCCATGATTTTTGAAATGGCCAAGGGATTAAATTGTTATAAGAATTCTAAATAAATCTAGTGATCCTATCCACCCCCACCCTCTAGGATCTATCGGATCACCCTTTTGAGAATTTCAGTTCTTTTCACTTTAGAATAGAATCTTTGGTCCACAATTTGTCATCAACAAGCTTTTAAGAGCTTGGCATACAAATTTGGGTTAAATTCCAAAAGTTCTGTTCCACAATCTATGATTTGTCATCAACAGGTTCTTAAGAACTTGGTATCTCAAATTTCAGCCTGATTAGAAACTCTGGTCTATAATTTGTCATTGACAAGTCCTTAGCAACTTAGTATCTCAAATTTCAATCTAAGTTTAGGAACCTCGCTCTATAATTCATCATCAACAAACCCTTAGAAGTTTGATCTGAGAGTTTTAGCCACCCACACTTTTGTTTTCGGTCTATAATTTTTTATCAACGAGTTCACAAGAACTTGACATACAAGTCCCGATCGCTAGATGTTTTGGTCTATAACTTGTCATCAACAAGTCTTTTGTAGCTCGACATACAAATTTCAGCCTGATATTTTTTAAGTGATTACTTTATTGATTAATGATTGAAAGTCTGGTTTTAATCCTAGAGCAGGGGTGAATAGGATTTATTAAAAATTATTTTGATTAAAAAACCCCACTTTAATTTCTAATTAAAGATGTAATATGACTGCTTGGAAATGTATAGCACTTAATGAACAAGTTAATTCTTTAGTGTTTTTAAGTGCAATCATACGGCAATGTTTAATTTTATCTTTCAATTATTAGCTAATAATTTAACAATTTTTAAATATGAAGGATTACATAATAGATGCTAAATATGACATGTCATGTAGAGAGAAGTGATAATCACACACAACATAAGCATTCAACATACAACACAATATTTATAGTGGTTTGGCACGACTGCCTACATCTACTGTCAAAAGCTCACTACCGAGCTACTTAATTTTATTAAGATTATTACAATACAATCAAGGTTAAAGTTAAATAAAACCTAGACTACTTGCTATACTAATGATTACCCTAATTACTTTCAAGCTCTAGACTTAGTGTCTCCGGCAGGAGTTTGGTCTATACTACCGGAATCTCCAACGGTAGTGCTATGGTCTCAAGTAAAAATGAAGTCAATACAAATTTACCTCTAGAAGGTTGATGTACTGGTTTCTAACCTTGTTGGTGGATGCTCATTGTAGAGCTAATGTCCCTTAGCTTTCCACCAAGCTTCCAAGAGTTACCTCATTGCTTCTTGGAGCTTCACACTAGGGTTTACTTAAGAGTAAACCCTTTTCTTGCTTGCCTCTTTGTGTTCTTGAATGAAAGAGTTCTAGGAAAACACTTTAATGGCTCTTGCTCTTGATTCTTCAATGGAACGCTCATCAATGTGAGCCAGTAGTGGTTGAGAGGATTGAATGCCTTTGAATGCTCTTGCTTTCTTTCAAAATTCCTTCATGTGTGTTAAAGAGCTTATTCAGGGATCTCTTATACTTATAGGGGATGAGCATAGTTGTGCACCCTTGATCTGACATCATTCCCAATGGTAAAAAAATCATAACCTTCGAAACCCTTCTGTTATTGAATTTTTACAATATCGGATTGATCCAATTTATCGGATGGATCTGATTGTGTAGTCACCATATAAACTGACCACCTGAGCAACCTTGGATTGATCTGATAGGTCAATCAGATGGATCCGCTAAGTGGCGGATCGATTTGATAAGTTTAAAGTTGTGGACATCGACATTCGGAGGGGTTTGGATTCCCCCACCCGCTTATGGTTTCTGGGCCCACTGTTTGGAACGAAATGCTAGTGTGTGAAAGGTCACTAACCCTCTTACGAGAGGGTTAGGCTTTTCTGGGAGTCACCACCAACTCGGGGTTAGCCGAAGGAGTTGGACATTGGTTTTCCTCTTCTGGGGAAGAGGAGAAGTCTAGACCCAATCTAAGGGTTTAACTCCTAATACTGGTCTACTTTCCTGAGATAAAGGATAAGTTGTTTAGTTGCATTTAAGGAAGGTGTTAAGTACCCTAAATACCTGCCTTTTTAAGGCAGCTTCTCTTATTCATACATGTTTTGATTTATGCCAAAGTCTATGCTTGTTAAATGTAAAACTATTGGTCTTGGAACTACCCCATGGTGTGATCATTGCAGTTATACCTAAGACATAGTCTAGAGTTGCCTATATACCCATTCTAGTGGTTTAAGTGTTCCTAGGGTTTTGTCGGGATTAAATTGCATGTAGTTCTAGGGGTTTGTTGTGTGTGCCAATCTCGGTAGTTAAGTACGTTTGGCTGTGAGAGTGATTCAGGGTAAGTTCATTTTAGATTATTTGTATACTTACAGAGTACTCTGCGCTACTGTAAAATGTAGACAAGTTAGCTAAATAGGGCTTCGGACTATGTTGTACCAATGTGCATGATTTTAAGAACCTAATTGGGCTATGGCCAAGTCTCAGGGTCTTTAGGTCACGAACCACTACGACATGACCCTAAGGTAAGGTGGAGACTGTAAAAGGTCAGGACAGGTTGAAATGTAGTGAATGGGTAGGTTGACTCGACCTAATCATATTGACGTGATAGCCACGACTCAAGCATTGTCTCCTAAATAAAGTTCGGGTATCTAATACACCTAGAGATTACAAGCGTATAGTCAACCTTACTATGATTATTAGAAAAGCTTAAAGAGTCATTTGTAATGAAGATATCCCTAGATTATGCCTATGTAATGGATTGGTTTGAAGTTGGGTTTTATTTGACTTTCATAGGTCTAACACCTAAAATTCATCCTTACTCCTAAAAACAGGGCCCATAGAGGTGCCTAAGCACGTGAATGAATTCCAATATGTTAATTGCTTGTGTATAAGCTTTAGAGAAGGTTAGGGTTCACTAGGGTTGGTCCTAGATCCCGACACCTGAATTTCTCCAATGCCTATTTTTCTTGTCAACACCTGAATTTTAACTGATTAAAAATTAAGTGTTAGGTTTGGACACTTTATACTCTAGAGGGCATATCTCTCTCCACAAAATTCCAAATTAAATATGGTTAGTCAATTTGAAAAGTTGATAGAGAGATCTTTCCAACCATATATGATAAGACTATACTTGCCTAATGCCTATTTTTTAAACTAACACCTGTTTATGCTGTCAATGCCTATTTTTTAACAGATTAAAAAATAGGCATTGGGTTTGAATAGTCTATACTCTGGGTATATCTCTTTCCACAAAATTCTAATTTGAGTATGGTTGGTCAATTTGGAAATCTGAGAGAGATATCTTTCTAACCATATATAATAAACATATACTTCTCTGTTTGTAGATCTAACACTTGTTTATACTATCAACGCTTGTTTTTTAACAGATTAAAAAACAGTCGTTGGGTTTGGATAGTCTGTACTCTAGAGGGCATATCTCTCTCTACACAATTCTGATTTGAGTGTGGTTAGTCAATTTGGTCAATTTGAAAAGCTAAGAAAGAGATCTTTCCAACCATATATAATAAGCCTATACTTTTTTTAACGCCTATTTGTGCATCTGACGCCTATTTATCCAACGCCTATTTTTTAATTCCCTTAAAAAACTAATCTGGGACCAACCTTATTCTAGCCATTTGGACCCCTTAGGGGTGTTTAAAAATTCTAAAATTTGGCATGCTAGCAAAAAGTATATATATATAAACATCATATAAAAAATTGGGCTTCATATTATGCATACAAAATTCAAACAAAAATCCCCAAATATTCACCAAAACTAGGTCTTAAAAGACCCAGTTTTTTGGGTCTATTTGGGGGGCCATCTCGAGGCCTTCCATAGCTCCTAAATTTATGAAATTAAATACAAAATATCATGTATATGTATAGTCTAGGATAGGAAAATTTGGTCTTAAGTAGCCCTCTACAAAAATCATACAAAAATTAACATGGAAAGGGGTCAAAATGAAAGTAAGTAGAGGTTGTTGAGCCTCTACAATGTAACCCGAATTAGAGCAGTGCTCTAGCATGAATTGGACAGCATAAAAACATGTAAATTTGATATATGATCAAGGGGGAAGTGAATTGAATACAGGTTTAGGCTTACCTTGGGCCAAAAATGGCCTAAGGTTAATGAATCATTGTTTTTCCTTCTTCTTATTCCTCTTTTCCTTTTAGGATTTGGGGTTTTTTGTGGCTAACCCTAGGTATCACGAATATGAGGCTATTTATAGCCCCAAATGTGATGTGGTGTAGGGCTAAGATCAATCCTAGGGTTTGCTAGGTGTAGGGTCGAGATGTGTTTACCTATAGTGAGGTGGATGGCTCACATTCAACATGAGGTGCATGGGTAACATTTGTGCTAAGGGGCTCAAACAAGTGTCTTGAAGAGATGGAGGGTTAGGATTGGTTTAGGCTAACTAAATGGAGGGTGAAGATGAGAGAGTGTTGGTTTACATGCATTGGTTATGTGAAAAAATGGGGTATGTTTAGATGTCATTTGATAGGTGTACGTAAGTTGCAAGTAACAAGGCTGGGGCATCAAGGTGCCATTTGGAGGGTCATGAGTGGGACTTTAGGGATGTGAAATTCAGCTCCTAGATTTAAGGCTGAGGGGTGAGGGTGCACTAGAGAAGATGCCCATCCAAGGGTTGGTAACCTAGCCTTAAGGTGTGAATGCCTTAATTTCATTAATGAGTTAACATGCCTTAAGGCTTTAACTCACTAAGGTGTAATGATTACTTTCTGGTTTTTCTATATCTTTACTGCTTGACCCTTCTCCATGGCTCTCGGGCTCAGAATTGGGTGAACTCAGTGTCTGGTTTTGAAGTCTCGGACGATCCAATCGCAACGAGCCAGATGAAACCAAATTACAATAAGGGGAAGGGGTAAAATCGAGGTTTTTCTATCCTAAAAAGCTCACGGATACATTTCGAAAGGGCAAAGAGGTAAATTGATCTTGGAAATTATCTGGTCAAAGATGACCCTTGGTTTAGGCAAACCATAGCCTCTGCCTACACTAAATTTTGATAACCAAGCTAAAAACTGTGCCAAAAATACTCGTTCGGTCATACGGGGATTTCCTAATGGGAACTGCTCCTGTATCTTATGTGGATCTCTGCTTTGAGCTATGCTTGGGGTTTTTGAAGCCTATAAAGTATCAAGACTATAGGAACTGACGGATCAAATATCGGATCCCCGGGTAGTTGCCAGAGGATTTACGAAGTGGGGTCATTTTTAAGGATCGGGTTTTTGTAGTTACTTTAAGGTTCGGGGAATTGAGCTGTCTGACCTCCTTCAATGCTCAAGTTTATGAAATAGTCTTTCAAAGATAGGGTAGAGACTGAATAAATGAGCCTAACCTTGCCCCATTCTGAGTTTGGGAGAATCTTTGAGGGCATTCCGTGTGTCAAATATAGACAAGAAGACTTGTTCTATCTTAAGCAAAAAGTGATGGTGCTAAACATGGGATCTCATAATCTAGTGAAATTTTGATACTTTTAAGGTATTGGAATAACGAGGATGTGGCAACTAACAGACTGAACTTTTGAGTTTAGGTGAACTCCCAAGTGTTGGTTGATCACCTAATTGTCGGTACAAAATTACTATTCCTTTTTAGAGTAATTTAGGGAATCTACTCAAGTAAGTTACACGAAAGCTCGTGTCCCTTAGATAGTTTTTTGAAGGTATTGCTATTCTGGAGAGATGGACGCCAACTAATCATAATTCAGATGACCGGGGAACACGCTAACTTCATATGAGTGAAACAGGATTAAGACTGCTTTTTGATCCTTTGGGGAAGATTTGAGATTTCGCTCGGATTTGAGACATCAGAGTTCTTTTCTTAAACTTGAAGATTTGATGCCGAGGTCAGGGGCAGGGTATAGCCATTGATCTTTCAGAATTCAAAGATCAGATGAGTCTCTGAGAGCTTTTCCAGGGGTTTTTTTCGGGTTGGGGTTGACCTAAGTTGAAAGGTTGACTGTTGCCAATCTTGATAAGGGTCGACTCTGTGATGAGTTTCTTAAAGTTGGGAGAAGCAGGAGTATATATGGTCTGGATTTACACCATTCTGACAATAGGAGAGGTTTCAGGGGTCCTTTGAGGGTTGAGAGGTGAATTCTTAGAGGTGAAAAGGGTAAAATGGTCATTTTTTGCCCGTTGGTCAAAAAATGTGCACATGAGGGATCTTTGTCTATGATGCTTCATGGCAAGAAGACTTATATAGATAAGAGAAATTGAATGATTTGAAGGATAGATAGTGGGTTCTAGGCCTTTGAATGTAAAAGAACAAAATGATAATTTTTCCGCCTGTGATGCTTTACTAATGAAAGGTTTATGGAGGTCGAGAAAATTACAAATAACATGAGTGGGTTCTTAAATGTGAACCCTCAAAGTCCTATTGATGCTTTTGTGAGATTATGATTTGTCTTGAAATAGTGCACTTTGGGTTGTAATAAGGTGTTTTGATTGGTTCGTTGTGACTGAAGTATCTGGAAAGACTTCTTTGGGAATGCCTAACCTCCTAAAGTCCAGACTTGTTCTTCCTAAGCCAAGGGTGCTTAGAGTCTTGATGCCTAGATGTTGTGCTTTCCTTATGCTATCACATGACCCAAGTCAAAATTTGGGTGCTGATAGGAGTGATCGACTTCCCTCGGATCAATCCGATTCCCTTGTTTTTTTGCCATTTATCCTTAAAATGATTCCTAATCACTATAGGTCTTATGCATAAAGCATGGGTTGGTCCATTGACCCTCAAAAGAGTCTTTGGGTCTTATTAACCTATGTCTAACATCTTCTTTACCTTGATATACCTTTCTTGAGCATGTAGAGACTTGATTCTTCAAATCTTGGACCTTGACAACCTTAGAGGGGCATATTCCTTGGCTTCATGTCCTTAGAGTGTATCTTCGTTTCTTAGACATAGGAACCGTATAAATTACAAACATGAATAATATATGCAATATGATCATGCCATGCCTAATTTACCACTCCATGTATTTTTCAATCTATAGAATTGAAAATTTACATTAACAATGATAATTAGCTTCAGTTAAATATACTTTATATTATTATTATCTAGGTGCAAAATGTGGTAAAGTCCTTGTTTTTATAAGGCATAAAGCACTCAATCGAAAGGACGAACCCTCCCATTCTTAAATTGCCCATTTTTTTGTGGCTAAATAGATGACCGAAAAGCCCCATTTTCTTGTTTTCCTGATGTCTTCTTAGGTTCCTGGGATTGTATGAAAATTTAGACATCGTGCCCACATGGCACTAGCAGGCTTGGACACCAATTTTTGGCCAACAAAAATGTACCCGATTCAAACCAGATCCACCTTTGCATCGTCTTCCAACACCCAGAGTCAGTATGAACCACAACCTAAAACTATGTCTAACAACCCCTTCTTATTGCTGCCGAAGAACCTCCCCCCTTTAAAGAACCCATTTTGAATATTGTCTTTGAGAAACTTCAGATTGTTGTGAACTTGTTGAACCGCAACCTTTTTCTCATTGCCTATTGATTAGAAGACTACTCCAACAAATGGACCAAGCTACACAAGCACCACCACCCATTAGAAAAAAGAATAAGAAAATGAAGAAAACTGATAGAGTCATGCTACCTTTCCATCAGTAAAATGAGACTAGAAATGCATAATGACCCTCTCATATAGATTATCTAGCATAAGCGGATTCTCTGTTCGAGAGGCTGAGATGAAGATTGAAAGAAGCTGAGACATAGAGAGACACCACAAAAAGTTGGAGATGTGCACGTCGAGACTCAAGAGGGTGAGAGAGTTCCATAGAGGAAGTTGGCAAGTGGAGAGTCGAAAGCAACTAGAGCTTCACTTTGTGTTTTCACTTTAACCTTTTAGAATTTAGGGTTTTAATTTAGGTTCTTTTAGATCGTTGATCAGTATTGTCTATTTGATCCAACGGTCTATGCTCTAAATATATACATATAGTTATATTTAATTGGATACGGATATTTAACTTGATCGGTTTATTATATATCCATATCTGTTTCATTATAAACAGATCAGATATTCAAATGGAATCTGTATATTTTGGATTAGATATGGACAAATATGGATAATTTGCAGCCCTACAACTATCCGCCATCCCTAGTACCTACTATGACAAAATTCATTATACACCTTAACATTATTTAGTTCTTTCTTAGCACATCTATAACTTTTAGAATTATTCTAGTTCCTAGTCTTTTGATAAGCCTTACAGCAAGGTCTTTAATTCTAATGGTTGTCTAAACTTCATCGATTCACTACCAAATTTCTTTCCTTATAGAATCTCCAATAACTTCTTTCACTCTCTTTTATTACAACTAGTAATTTCGTTTCAATATTAATTTCTTCATCTAAAATAATGTTTTTCTTAATCAATTATCCTTTGCCTATCGCTAATTTTTTCTCCTTCATTATTTAGTTTTTAGACACATGTTGTTTTGTCTTTTATCTTTCGATGAACATATAAAATCATTAATCTATATATGTTGTGTAGTTAGGCTCTTTACCAAGATAACCTTATAATCCTAACATGTTCATCATTCTATCCTCTTAGTGAGGGAAGAAAATATTTTTGATCAACTCTCTGAAGTCATCAAATGTTCTCTCTTTTTCAAAAAAAAAAAAAAATTCATTACATAATCATATGCCATTACAAAATTTAGAATGGAATCGCAACCTCATTCCTTTCTTCAAAGTGTATCCTTCATAAATACTCGCATATCCTTTATTAGATTTTAATCTATGTCTACACAAATTTCATCTATAAATAGTTGTTGGTGGAAAAAATTCATTTTTCCACACGTTGTCCCTAGTATGGGTACCCTGGAGTACTAGGCCAGGATCGGTACATGCCTCAACAAAGAGGATTTTCCTAAGACTTCAAAGGGGAAGAATAAAAAAGAGACCAAACTTTGTTAATGCAACTAGATGATAGAGTAATACAAATGTCTTGTCTATTCCAAGGGCTCATGAACCCCTTCAAAGGTTGCCCCACTTGATATCAAATAGGTTGAGATAGAATTCAGGAATGAACCAACTTCACCCATTCTCGAACTAAATTACAGACTAAATTAAGTTACTCCTACTCCTAAGATAGACCTACTCCTGCTCCTAGATAGAAATAAAATTTGATGTTGATGTTGGGATGTCCTTTCTTCTTCTTCCTCTTTCCCTTTTATACCAAGTCAAATAGTTACAATGGCTGTAACTTGTTCTTCACATTGTTGGGTGGTTTCTTCCACTTTCTACTCCTCTTAGTTGTTGTAACCACTTTCCATGTTGCGGTAGGTGCCTATAGTGGAGTGCGTAGTGGCTTCACCTAGCTTGTTTCATGTAGATAGTGATTCACCTTCATTGTATGTCGGTTGTCATGGCACGTGTCTTAACACTAGCTTCGTCATGTGTCCTTGTTTATGGTTTTATTTTTGGATCCATTAAAATCCACGTGTTGCTTCTTTGTGGACAGATTTCAGTATGGTGCCAATAAATGCCCCACAACAAGTGTCTAGTTTAGATCTTAACTAGATGCTTGCAACCTTCTTTTGTCGCTTCGGGTTCATGCACCTGAGTTACATTGATTATTCTCAGTGGTTGTTTGAGGATGTAACTGATTTGACTAAGTAATCACAAACGGCATCACTTCTAGGATGAAATATTCTCTAGTATTAATTGCTTCTAGGATTCGCCTAACTTTTAATGATCTCAATCAGAACGAACGGTAGCTTTTCTGTTAATCCTTTCCCTAGAGGATCTATAAATACCAACTTCGAGCATCAATTTGTGCTTGTCCCTCTTCGACATGGTCGCATCTTATCTTCTCTACAACCAAATCACCGAACCTCGATACTTTGGAGTGGTTTCAATCTTTGTTAAATGGGGTAATTCCCTTTTCTAGCCTATGGTTGACAATCGGATTCTCTTGCTCATGAGAATGTCTGATGTTTATTTCTCATGCCATGTCCTTCGCCTAACCCATCATTCCTCGTTTGGAGAATGCTCACTTCATCTTGGGTCTCCTTATTTGCAGAAGCGAGAGGGGTACATGGGTCCACTAGATAATCCTAGAGTACTTTTCAAATCATCGAAGATTGTTTTACGGATAAGGAAGTGGAATCATCTACAACTACGGAGATGGAGTCACCCTCTATAGGTCGCTTGCTCTATCACGCATGCAGTGGTTCTAAAAAGGAGCACACATCTAGAGAGGCACACTGATTAAGCCTTTCCCCTGCTCCTGCTCAAAACCGTCGTTCTAAGCAGCTTCAGAGGTGACCTCCAGAAGGATAAATGACATCCTTCATTTGGGTCTCCTCAGTTTGTGGCAATATATAGGTTGAATAGTTTTTGCTAAAAACTGTGCTCCACTTTTGTTAACCGCCAACCTCTATACCTTACCTTGATCTAGGCCATTTGATATTTACAGAAATAATAAATGCTCTCGATGTGATCTTTTGTATTTACATAGTTTTACTAATTTAAGACATTTTTTTCCTTAGATATTGTTTGTCTCGAGAAGAGTCTTCGTAATTTTTGACTTATATATACATAATGAAAGTTTTGTTTAGACATTTTTGCCCATGAATTCTTTTCTTTTCATTATAATCAGTCACATTAGACTCTTTTTATTATGGAACATTATTTTCCTCTATACAAGCCACAATATTTGTCTCACATTAGCTCTATGACATTTTTATCCTCCCCCTTTTTCCTTTGATATAGGGGCCTAGAACATTTCAAATAATCATCCTCGAACCGTTCTCTTTTACATACAGATTGATGAGTGTCCTCACCAATAACCTTGCTGTTTTGCGATGGCCTTTTCCCCACAGAGGGTCATTCTTCTATTCTTAAACTTTTTGCTCCCAAAGGCGATATTGCCCCCTTATGCACACTGTTGGGTTTGTCTTTTCTGGAAATCTGACCCTCGACATGGTGTAAACTATCTTGATTAGCCATCTTAAGCTCCCAAAGTGTTATTCCATTAATGCCAGGTTCTAGTGCAGAGGAACCTTCAAAGAATAATTCCTTTGTGGTGCAAGACCTCTCATTTCTAATTCCTTCTTTGGTTACGATTTAGTTCACCGAGACCATGTTTTTAGGCCAAGGATAAAGACTTTTCTCCTCTCCTTTGGCCTCTTGACTTCTTTCATTTCCAAGTCCTTCTCTTAGGTCGATATCGCCTCTTGGGGATGAACTTGTTCTTTGTCGATTATTTATACCTTGACTTCTTTTAGCCCTATTGACTATTAAATCATCGAGCATCATCAAGTCATACAATGTTAAGGCATTTGACTTCATTTTTTGAATGTCGATGTCTTGGTCATGTACTTGTCCGCCTCGACACTTGATTTTTCTGTCTCTTGAGTCACGGTAACTACATCTATTAACTTGGGACCACCCTGCTCGATCATCCTATATTAAGTCGATAGTGGTTGTGTTGATCTCCATTGGCCTCGAGATTGTAGTGACTTGTTCCTTTGAGTTATCAACCAGCTCTTGTGCTTGACTATTTCCTGGCATTTCTTACTAATCACTTTGCAAATTGTGATTGTATTAATGTCCACCTATACTAAGACATGGTTGGACTCGACTTTTTTTGCCTTGTATACCACTTGACATGCCAATTCGCCTTTCCCTTTGTTTGGAACCTTTGTTAGTTCCATCAACTTAGCCTTGGTTTACTCATTGAGGGTTTCATCTTTCCCTTGATACTTATGGGAAGTTATTCCGATAGTAAACTCGATTGATGGCATCTTGAAGCAACAAGGCTCAGTGTTGATTTTGGAGACATTAGGGGTCTCTTTGGCATGCGATCCTTGATCATGATCTAATGCTAGATCGTGATCCAAAATGCCCCTAGGCCTCTTTGGCATGCGATCTAAACAAAAATTAATAGACCAACTTTGTATTTTGGCCTTTATATTCGATAGCACTTTAACGCTTGATCTACAATCTATTGATCATGATTGAAGACGGAAAAGGCGTAGAAGCCTTAAACTCACATGCTATAATTAAGGTTATTTTGGTAAGTTTACAAATAAAACATAAAACAACGCAGATGGCCTCTTGTTATTTCCCTCTCATCGTCGTTTTCCAACGATGGCTTCCTCTTCCAATGAGGGTTTCTCTCACCCAGGCATTTAGTTGTCGTTCTCCTCAAACAATCGTCAAGCAACCATCTCCACCCAGTCGTAGTCAAGAAACCATCTTCCTCGTGGCTTAAGAGAAATGAATAACAAAAAATTGTAGATAAGCAACGATTTCATAATTTCTTTTAAATATTTTTGTGTTTTGAAATTTTTTTTCCAAGGTTTGATCATAGGGGATTTTTGTTCTATGATATAATTGAGGGTTTTGTTTCATATTATGGTGTTAAATGACTAGGGTTTTTTTTTAAAGCCAAACATTGGGGATTTTTTTGTGGGTTTTGTCATCAGATTTACGTTGCTCAATGCTTGAACAACTGTACCTCCAAGAAATTAATTTCAACATGGATTCCCACTTTCATTCATTCTTTTTTATTTTTTCTTCTTTTGTTTATTAAGTTTATGTTTAGCTCCTTGATGAGTAGGTGACTATAAAATCTGATCCAAGAGCCACGGCTACATCATTGTTAAATGAAAAAATTACTCATTCCATGATAGCTTGCCTATAGTTGTAGTGCTAATGGCATTGAAGGGTCTCAAATGAAAATGTAAAAAATACAATTGTGGTGTTTTAAAACTACCATTTTAACTGCTCTTTTTGTTGTTGGTTGGGTGAGGATTTGATTTGACTGGAGTTTGGTTGGCACGAGAGATGGATCAATGAATGGTGTTTGAATGATTCATTAATTATTTATTGATCCATAATTAGAGTTTCTACCCATTGTCCTCATTCTCGGCAATGGCATAAAAGCACATAAGTTGATCTTTTCCGTTCTCATGGCTTCTTCTCTTGTCGCTTCTCTGCATACAAACGCCACTCCCCATGACAACATCCTAGCTAGTCATGAGGCATATGACTTCACCAAAGGTGTCAAGCACCTCGTCATCAATCAAGTGCTACTCAATTTTGACTGAGAAGCTAGTTTTGGCCCTTGTGTGAATGAACCAAATTGGTTGTGGTTCTTTTAATGGCACGACTACATAGGCTTGTGTCTAACACATACAATCATTCTCCAATCTAAATGAGTTCATTTTGAACCATCACTTTATGGATACAAACCAAACAACTATGCTTCCATATGAACACATACATCCTTAAAGAGTATAGAAGTTTCAAAGAACCCATGCTGACTGTGAATATATTAACTTGAAATTTTAAGTTAATTGACTTTTTGTATTTTGATAATTTGTTTGTTTAATAGGAAGATCATGATTATGTCCACAAACTTATTTGTTTTATTTTTCATGTATTTCATATTAGATTTATGTTAATATATACTAGCTATGTTTACAGTCTTCAAATCGCATGCCAAATGCAATGCTCTCAACAAAACCCATAGATCACGTTCTCAAAATATTGTAGCCAAACGAATGCCACAATCCAATCTATGATCATCCCGATTGCAATCTGTTGATTTTAGATTTAGATTGTAATTACAAGAATCAAGATTGCATGCCAAAGAGAGCCTAGGTTTCCTGAGGGACTTGGTCTCCTTGTTTGCTGACTCAACATATGGCCCTTTATCTGTGTGGACATCGGCATTCGGGAGGAGTTCGGATTCCTCTACCTGCCCATGGTTTATGGGCCCACTCTTCTGTGTGTGATGCCGGTGCGTGAAAGGTCGCTAACCCTTTTACTGGGGGGTTAGGCTTTTCTTGGAGTTGCCACCAACTTAGGGTTAACCGATGGAGTTGGACATCAGTTCTCCTCTTCGGGTGAAGAGGAGAAGTCTAGACCTGGAGGTCTAGGGGTTTGACTCTTAGTACTGGTCTGAGTTCCTGAGATTAAGGGTAAGTTGTTTAGTTACATTTTGGGAAGGTGTTAGGAACCCCAAATACCCGCCTTTTTAAGGCAGTTTCTCTCATTCATACATGTTTTGAATTATGCTAAAGTCCATGCTTGTTAAATCTATAATATTAGTCTTACACCACCTCCATGATGTGATCATTACAGTTGAACCTGAGACATAGTCTCGAGCTACCTACAGACCCGATCTTGTGGTTCATGTGTTCCAAGGGTTTTGTTGAGATCAAACTGTATATAGTTCTAGGGGTTTGTTATGTATGCCAATCTCGGTAATCAAGTACGTCTGACTATGAGAGTGATGTAGGGTAGCTTTATTTTAGATTGTTTGTATACTTATAGAATACTCTGTATTGTTGTAAAATGTAGACAAGTTAGCTAAATGGGGGCCAGGACTATGTTGTACCAATGTGCATGGTTTTGAAAACCTAACTAGGCTATGGCCAAGTCTCAGGGTCTTTGGGTCACGAACCATTACGGTATGACCCTAAGGTAAGGTGAAGACTGTAAAAGGTTGGGACGGGTTGAAATATAGTGAAAGGCTAGGTCGACTCGACCTAGTCATACTGACGTAACAGCCAAGACTCAAGTGTTGTCTCCTAAGTAAAGTTTGGGTATTTGATACACTTGAAAATTACAAGTATATAATCAACCGTACTATGATAATTGGGAAAGCTGAAAGAGATATTTGTAATGAAGGGATTTTTAGATTATGTCTATGGAATGTATTGGTTTGTAGCTAGGTTTTATTTGACCTTCACAAGTCTAACACCTGAAATTCATCCTAACACCTGTAAATAGGGCCCACAGAAGTGCCTAAGCATGTGGATGAATTCCAAGATATTAGTTGTTTGTGTGTAGGCTTTAGAGAAGGTCAGGGTTCACTGGAGTGGGTCCTAAATCCCAACACCTGAATTTCTCCAATGCCTACATTTCCTGTCAACACCTAAATTTTAACTGATTAAAAATCAAGTGTTGGGTTTGGACACTCTGTACTCCATAGGGCATATCTCTCTCCATAAAATTTTGATTTGAGTGTGGTCAGTTAATTTGGAAAGCTGAGATAGAGATCTTTCCAACCGTATATGATAAGCCTATACTTTTCTAACACTTGATTGTCCATATGCCTATTTTTTGTCAATTCTGATTTTTTAATAAATTAAAAAATAGGCTTTGGGTTAAACAGTTTGTGTTTCAGAGGGTATATCTCTCTCCAGAAAATTCTGATTTGAGTGTGGTTAGTCAATTTGGAAAGCTAAGAGAGAGATCTTTCCAACCATATATAATAATCCTATACTTGGTCTGATGCCTATTTTCTAAACTGATGCATGTTTGTCCAACGCTTGTTTTTTAATTCCCTTAAAAAATAGGTGTTAGGCCTGGGACCAAAATCTAGCAACCTGATTTTGGCTATTTGGACCCCTTAGAGGTGTAAGAAAATTCTAAAATTCGGTATGCTAGTAAGTAGTACATATATGAACAACATATAAAAAATTTGGCTTAAGATCATACTTAGAAAATTCACAATAAAATCAGCAAATATTCCCCAAAACTAGGTCTTAAAAGACCCATTTTTTGGGGTCTGTTTGGGGGGCCATCTCGAGGCCTTCTACAGCTCTTAAAATCATAAAATTAAATACAGAGCAACCTACATGTGTATAGTATAACATTGTAAAAATTTGGCTCAAGCAGCCCTCTACAAAATTAACACAAAAATCAACACTAAAACTGGTTGAAAATAAGATAAAGTAGAGACTGTTGAGCCTCTATTGTGTACCCAAATTAGAACAGTGCTCTAGCATAAATTGGACAGCATAACAGTGATCAAACTAATATATTTTGAATGTAGATGATGAATTAGAGCTAGGTTTAGGCTTACCTTGCTTTGGAATGAAGGGTTTTGCACTTTTCTTCC
>JAOXJP010257825.1:0-21327 GCA_025762735.1 Platanus orientalis | reverse complement strand
TATCCCAACTATTTGGGGTTGGCTACATGAATCCTGTTCCGCCATTCCGCTCTGTTTAAAGCCTTATCTGCTGTTAAGTTAAAATACCTTAAGGGCAGACCTAAATGTTCTAAGTTCTCTTCGTTATTACTGCAAGTAAACCCTCTCAGGGTCATCTCACACACATTCTTTCAGCACATGGACAATCTCAGAGTTGTCAATCTATCAGATACTGATATTGAGTTCCTACCGAGGTCACTTGTTGACTTGGAGAATCTTCGTGTGCTGCTGTTGCACAAGTGTGAGAAGTTGAAGAAACTGCCTTTACTAACAAGCCTCAAGTCACTAAGGACGTTGGATCTCTCCTACTCCCCCATCACAGAATTGCCACCAGGGATGGAAATGTTGATTAACCTTAGATGCCTTGATCTCTGGGGGTGTTGTGAACTGAAAATGTTCCCAGCTAAGTTGTTAGAAAAGCTTACCCTCCTAGAGGAGTTCTCTGTGGTTGGTGAAAGTTTTCGATGGGGATCAGATGCAGTAGAGGAGGCAGAAGGAAGAGCTTGTGCCGAGGAACTCATAAACGCTACAAATTTAAAAAACCTTTAAGTCCACTTCTTTGAAAATGAGAATTTTAATAGCTATATAGAATCTGGGCATTTGCAACAGTTGACAAGATTCACACTTTGCAAGGGTAGCACATCAGAGAAGAAGCCTTCAGAATTTGTAAAGAACTACATATCAATATCAACTTACAGGAACGATTTTATAGTGGGAGCAACGCGCTTCGTGCTTCCAGACGCCACACATGTGCTGGAGATGAGAAATTGTGATTTCACACGATTGTCAATGTGCTTATCAAATTCGGCACAGCTAAGACAATGTGTAATCCAATACTGTATCGATATGGAATGCATCGTAATGGCTGGAGAGAACAACTTACCTCTCTTAGAGATAATGCAACTAAAAATTCTAACCAAGTTAAGTTGCCTCTGCAAGGGAGTCGTGGCACCTGGCACCCTTTCATGTCTGAAGATTTTGTTGGTTGACAGGTGTGACAATTTGAAGAATCTATTAACCCATGGGTTATTGCTGCACCTCCAAAGCCTAGAAGAGATTATGGTTACAAAATGTAATGAAATGGAGGAAATAATAGGAAAAGGAGAAGACGATGATAAAGAGATGGGTGAAGGGATCAGTTGTGGCACTAATAATGGTGGTGATGATTCCATAGTCACTTTCTCTAGGTTACAAAGATTGGGGCTGGATTGTTTACCGAAGTTGGAGAGCATTTGTAAAGGAGTAATGGTTTGTAATTCTCTTCACACTATCAAAGTCATTGAATGTGAAAAGCTGAAGAAGCTCCCTATAATCAGAAAGGAAAATGGAGAAACATTGGCACCACCTGCTCTCAGAAAAAGCATTGGAAACAAAAAGTGGTGGGATCCTCAGACGTGTGATCATCCCGACACCCACACCTTCGTCCAACCTTTGGAGGAATCAGCAATATGAATATCACGGGTATGGTTTTTGTTTTAATATTTTGAAGAATGTAGAACTGTACATAGATAGATATTGGGTTTTTAACTCTTTACTTTATGTTTTATTTGCATGTTAATGTATTTTAACTTATTGTAGAGGATCCTGCCTCCTCTATGGGCTTGCAAAGGGTGTCTTTGGTAAATACACTTTGGTCAATGGAGGGTATAATAATAAATACATAGTAAATAAGCGAATGTGTTTATCAAAGTACCCGTTATGTGCTGAATAAGTACTGGCATGAATTCTCTCCATTTAAACTGGAGATAATTCGATCATGTTTCAATGCATGAGATGTATCATGATTTTACCACCGCATGTCATCGATTTTGATTTGATGTGTGTATCATGATGTTAGCACATACTTCCACCTTATGTTTTAAATTAAAACATGTAACACCGCTGAGTGACTTGACTCATTGATTTTCTGGTTGCCTGGGCCTCTACAACTCATTTTTTCCCTCAAATGTTTGGGATGCATCTGATTTGGTCCAGTCAACTTGGAAATTAACCTCACTCGATGGTTGACTCATCCCTTGAGTATTTGTGGATTAACCATTATTTTGACATTGTATTTAGATAAGTGTATCTTAGTACAGTACCATAACTGATTGCATCCAATCCTATGAACAATATCAAGACACATTTCATATGTTAAGTAGGCCTGGATCCCACTACTGAATGTGTATTACCTTAAGAGATTGCCCAATACCAGAAAAAAATAGTATGATCAGTTGATTCCTGACCATTTGTTCTATGTTCAAAGGTTGCATTCCATAGACCATTGGTCTAGTCTTTATCCAAGGCATGGCCCCAATCGTCTTCGATCAATTATTTATTTGGCCCTCTTGAACGGTGCAGGCTTTTAAAGTACTTCATGCACATAGTCCATTTTCAATCATCCTTTCTCTATCTTGACATTGTGGTCAAAAGTATTCTATTGTTAAAAAAATCTATAGTGATATAGTGAAATGGGTGATATAGGATATGTCTAGGGTAACCACAAATTGAAAGAAGAAATAAAGCCCCAAATTCAAATTCTGGACATGGTGAGAAATTACCAAAATACCCCTGTATGTTTGTTAGAGAATTCCGGTATTTGGCAGGTTGATTTCTTGACTCACGAGGTACTAGTGTCCCAAATTTCAACGAAATTGGACAAGTTTTACTATGAGAACTTGTATTGAAATGGTTGTTGTTTTGTATGTTAGGAACACAAACACATAACGTGTGCTAATTAGACTGATAAAAGGGTCAGGCTGGGTGGGTTAAAACCAGTGGATACGTGGGAGTTTAGGAGGGGTCAAAGTGTGGTTAAAAATATTCCGAAACAATGTCGATTTGTGGCTGAATTAAAAACACTTTGGACTGGTTAGGTGATTAATTTGGGGGCTGTTTTCCAGTAGAGGTTGCAAGTAGGACTTAAGAAAGATTTAGGTGTTCTGGAAAAATAACAGTCAGAAAAGTGTGTATGAGATTACCGTAAGGGCTAGGACTAGGTGTTCACGGATCAGGTTAGAGAAGAACAGCAGGAAGAAAAGGAATTTTTGGTTTTCTTGGTTGGAAACAGCAAGGGAGGATATAAATTTCATGTCTGCAGAAATTGTAAAGGGTTGTTCTTGCTGTTATTTGCTAAAAACAGTAAAAGGGGAGAGAGTGAGAGACTAGGGATTGTTGGAGGGTTTAAAAGGGAATTGATGCAGACATGAAAGACCACGTGGGGCCCACATGCTTCTTGGTGGGGTCCACACGAGAAGACATATGGAGACACATGGAGGAACATCTTTGGGATGCATGATGAAGTTTTTATTGAGTTAGTTTACTATTCTAGGACATAATTAAACATTTTAGTTTTTGTTTTTGGGTATTTTTGTAATAAGGCATTATTGCTAATGGTAATTTAGAAATTTTAGAGAGTCAACAAGTCAAAGTGGGGCCCTCTAAGAGTGCTGGACGAAATCCTCTAGAAGGGCTTGATTTTGACACTTTTTGTTTTTAGAAAACCAAATATTTAGTAGTTTTGATTTTAGGAAAGTCTTAGGTATCAATTAAGCTAGTAGCTTAGGAGTTTCTAAGTTGGTTTTTTGGCTATTTTCATGAGTTTGTGAACCTATATATGGGTTCTACGTTTTTGTACATGGTATGATGGAATGAATAAAAATTTTGGTTGTTTTCTTGTTCTCTATGAGTGGAACTACTTCTTTTCTTCAAGTTTTTGGTGCCTAAACTTGAACTTAGGTTGATGATTTCCCAAGTGTGGGGTTGGTGATGACTTCACAAGGTACCTAATATTTCCTGATCTTTATTGTTTCTTTATTGTTTTTTATTGTTTTCCATTTTTAGGTCTTTGAATCAAGTGTGTACAGTCTGAGCTTTTATATAATTTCATATAGTTAGAAATCTCAGAATAACTGAAAATTGGTATACATACTCCTCATATACGTTAGAATCATTTCGTCAAATTTCAGATTGTTTTTTACGCATGATTAGGGTTATTTTGATAATTTCAGGTTTCTACCTATAAATTACAGATTTCCCTTTCGGGTTTCTATCTCCTCTTTTCTCCATCTTTTTTTGTTTCAACTCTTAGAAAACTATCTAATCAAGTTTCTTCTTTTATTTTCATTAAACTTGATTACGTAAAGTGTGCTTAAATTTCAATTTTTGGTTCTTTAACCTTCTTGTAATTTCTACTACAATCTTATGTCTTATTGAGATTTTTGGCTATCATTATATGAAGTTTGGTATCAGAGCTTTCGTACTACATCAAATTTGGTATTAGAGTTAGGTTCTAACTAGTCTCTACTTAGTTGGGTTCCTTTGGAGATTAGAGGATTTTTTTTTTGTTTTTTTGAAAAGGACCCTAACCCTGAAATTTATGGAATTCCTGAAGAGATGAGATGGTTCTTCTAGTGAATATTGAATTCGTTTTCCCTTCCGGAAAGAACTAAAATAACGATTAGTGGCTGGATTGATCGTAACCTTATTTCTACATCTTTTGCTGAAGGGCTCTTACAAGATCCAAAAAATCCAAGATATTGTGAATATGTTAAAGACTATGTTGTTGATATTCAGTTCTACCACAAAAGAGACTATTTCAACAGTTTGAATGCCTAGTGTGTGACTTCCTCTTAATTGATACTCTAGTGATTTTAGACAAGCAAAAGATTGAGAGGAAAATTACTTTTAATAAGGAGACCCAAGTGTTGCGACTCTATAACCATGATGTAGGGTATCGTTTCCAACTCAAACCTACTAATAAGGTGCCATTAGTGGTAACCGAAAGTCTTCAGAATTCCATTGCTAAGAAGATAGAAAAGAGCGTAGATGCAATTAAGGAAGAGCCTAAGAAAGAATCCAATATACCTCAATATTAAACCTTGTTCATATTAGAGCTGTTTAATGAGGATATTGATGCCAAGAATGTTGAGTGGACTTGTGTTGATGTTTTAAGTGAGACAAATGAAGCCGTAGTGGTTATTGACAAATGTACCATTATTGCCCCAGTTCATGACCAACCATCTGATGACAATTAATTCTAAGTCTAGGAAGAGATTTAGCCTTTTTGATAGCTAAACCAGTTCATGAGTCCGTGGTGTGTGCAAACATTGTTGATCCAGTTCCTAACATGATAGAGGTGGGAGAACAAGTGCAGACACATGCAGACTTGCAAATACTTACAGTTCCATTACATTTTTGGGAGCCCGTAGTTACTTATTTGAATATAATGTCAGTTGAGGTGTATGACGAGGTTTACTATGAGGTCTTTCCAAAATCAGATGCTTGCAAGATGATAGGATTACATTATAATCTGATTGACGGAGGATTTGTTTTCAGGATATACAGTCCAAGCTCCCCAATGTTGTTGATCCTTTTTTTCTACAAAACTCGAGGTCGAGGTTTTTCGAACAAGGGGGGTTTAATGTGGACATAGAATACTATGTGGGGCCCACATGCTTCTTGGTTGGGTCCACACGAGAAGACATATGGGGACACATGGAGGAACATCTTTGGGACGCATGATGGGGTATGTATTGAGTTAGTTTACTGTTTTAGTTAGTATTTTATGAGTTATTAGTGTCTACGACATGATAGGCATTTTAATTTTTGTTTTTGGGTATTTTTGTAATAGGTCATTATTGCCAATGGTATTTTAGTAATTTTAGAGAGTCAACAAGTCAAAGTGGGACCCTCTAGGAGGATGGGACGAAATCATCTAGAAGGGCTTGATTTTGAAACTTTTTGTTTTTAGAAAGTTAAGTTTTGAGTAGTTTTGACTTTAGGAAAGTCTTTGGTTGCAAGTAAGCTAGTAGTTTACGAGGTTTCTAATTTGGTTTTTTGGCTATTTTCATGACTTTGTGAGCCTATATATGGACTGCATTTTTTGTACTTGATATGATGAAATTAATAAAAGTTTTGGTTGGTTTCTAACTCTCCATTCATCTTCTTTAAGCTCGAAGAGTCTTCAAATCCTTGGTGCTTAAGGCTTGGCTTAGTTGGTGATTTCCAAGTTGCGAGGTTGGTGATTTCCTCATAGGTACAACTATCTCTTAATCTCTTATTCTCTTATTTTCTTCTCTTAATCTCTTCTTCTTCTTCTCCATTAAAATTTTCTGGTTTTCTTCAAACCCTAAACCCCTTTCCTACATTTCCATCTTCATCAAAACACTTCCATAATCATTTATCTTCAAACCATTCACTCCCTACACATCCCTACACCATCCGGCCACCTATTCGTATCATCCTATCAATTTTTTTCATTCCAATCACTTCCCTATACCTCCCTTACCATTAGGCATATAAGTTCAACAACTTTTACAAGGTTTGCGCTACATAAAATTTGGTATCAGAGCCTGAGAAAGTTTCTCAGTTGGCTCCATTCCGACTGGGGTCGTGGATCATTAGTATAGGTTTCTCTAGAGATTAAGAGGTCTTTGCTGCTGAGGTTGGAGGTGTTTGCTGTTACAGTTGTTGTGCCATTGCCTTAGTGCACTCTAGGAGTGTTTCCTTAAAGCTATAAGGTGTTATGTACTTATGTGCTGTGAACACCATTGATTTTATATGATCCTATTGCTGGTTTGATTGATTGAAGGCACTTATGAAGACCTGTGCTAGTGATGTACTGAGATTTGGTTGAAGTGTTGAACTACCCCACTTCCTGCCACTGCTTGGAAGTTTGTGCATTATAATTCCAAGCAGTGAACTGCCTGTAACTTGGAGGATCATTCTTGTAAGGCAGGTTCGACTAAACTACTGTATTCAACATGTACACTGTTTGATCATTATAACAGTGACTGATTTGAAGGTATATTAATACAGGAACTTGCTGCTATACAATTTGGTATGATGATTGAATCGTGACTGGTATCTCTTCATTCTATACCGAGTTTTTTAAGAAAGTGGTTTAAAGAACCTTATTTACTATTGTTTTGATATTCCCTTAAACTCCACAATGGCGGCAATACTTGTGACTGATTCCTTGGATGTTTGAGTGATTGGGAAGGGAAGCTATCATCTCCAGCAACCTTTGATTTGCAGACTTCTATGGATACTTAACGGACTAGGTGTGAAGACTTCTTGGTTGGCCCCTTTTACAACAGTCTGGTGTGGATACCTGAGCAACTCCAGGTAATACAAGTCTACCCCTATTCTGGATTCTACCTCACTATCCTCTCATATACACTCTTCTGGCCTGTAACGTAATCTGTCTCTATTATACCCCCTGACTAATACAATTGGATGCTCAGCTATGTGTGATACCTATTGGTAATTAGCCTTGTTTACCTACTCTATCTAATCAAGCTCTACCTTCTCTTAGTCCTTGTTTATTCTTTAATTCTGGAAGTTCTCTGCCATTGCACCACCCATATGCTTTACTGTTTTAGGCCATTATATAGTACCCTTCAGTATACATCTAAAGCCTGTTAATCCTTACAATTGACCTGTGTTACTCTACTGTTTTCATTATTTCTAGAATCTGTTTGACCCATTTTCTAAGCCAATATTGCTTAACAAAACATTATATACCTCCCGTATTTTCCCATACCCGAACCCCTTTTTAAACCCTTGCTAATGGGGTTTTCTGTCATTTGTTGTTGACTAATTTCATGGGTCTGTGTTGAAGTATTGCTGCTCAAGAATCAACCAGAATTGATAGGAGTCACACTAGTGTTTTCGGTCAGACATCACACGTTCTTCCATAACCTACACAAAATTTGATACTCCTCATATTTGTGCTTGCTGTCCAAGATACTTCATATGGGTTGCTACTCGTTTGTTTACTAATGTAAAGGGATATGAGATTTACAATTGAGTGCCCTTTTACTTTCCCGTATGGAAAGCTTCTTAGGGTCCTACTTAGTGATCAGTATGAGAACAACTACATATCTCCTGGTTTGGCTATAAGATTATCTGTACATCTAGAGGCTAGCTCGTCTTGTTTTATGCAGATTACTACTTTATTGTTCAGTTTGAGTGTGGAGAATTTATTGGGGGTGTCAAGTGTTTCTTTGACAAAAGCCTTTCAATGGATTATCCAGTGATTTTAGGAAGGGCATGGTTGGATGTGAGGAAAACTAATTTTAACCAGACATCTAATAATCAGTTCCAAGTTAGACCATTTGATATGGAACCATTTATTCCAGACTTGTCAGATGAGAATGAACTTGGGGTAGAAAAATTTTCTTTTACTTGTGATGCATGTTTGGACAATATGAGGAGGATACAAGCCATATGTGATAAGATCCAACTTCTTATTCAACAAAAGAATGCAAAGGTGGTTGATTCTAAACCTGAAATTGAAATACATGCAGAAGAGATACAAAGTGTGACAGGAAAGCCTGAGATTGAGGTTCATCAAACTAAAGACAAGACTACATATGAAGACTTTAATGTGGAATACGTTGGTGTGACTAATGATGAGTTATCTGAGGAGCCAGTTATGAGTCCAGAGGAGTGTTCTATTGCCATCCAAGTTTATGTCCAGCCACTTAACACGGGTCTAGCTCTAGTTAAGAGCGAGATTCAGACTTTCTTTGTAGACATTTCAGTCCAGAAGTCTATAGAGATTCCATATACTGTTGCCTCAGTTTGTGACCAGCCATTTGATGATGCCCTAGTTCCAAATCCGAGTGGGATTCAACCATTTTTCACTAAAACGCAAGTTCTTGCATCTACGATGATCTCTAAGATTGTCGTGCCAGTCCATATTCAATAGGAAGAGTATTATGATGTGTTTACATTATCAGTTTCTTATCAGGAGACAATTATCTACTTTGAGGTCTTTCTTACATCAGAGACTTGTAGGAGGACGAGTTTACATCACAATTTGATAGTTTGAGGATATGAAGGCTGATTAGTGCCACGCTGATCATCTCCCTTTACAAAACTCGAGGTTGTGTTTTTTTCTGAACAAAGGGGGTTTGATATAGAGATGGAAGAGCATATGGGGCCCACATGGCTCTTGATGGGGTCCACACATGAAGACACACAAGAAGGCACATGGAGGAACCCATGGAGAGACATGATGGAGTCTTTTAGAATTATTTTACTGTTTTACTTGATGGTTCATGAGTTATGTCTAGGACATGGGGATCATTTTAATTTTTGTTTTTGGGTATTTTTGTAATAGCATTATTGTCAATGGTATTTTAGTAGTTTAAGAGATTCAACAAGTCAAAGTGGGTCTTTTTACGAGCGTTGGTCGAAATTCTCTAGAAATGTTTGATTTTGACACTTTTTGTTTTTAGAAAGTCAAGTTTTTAGTAGTTTTGACTTAGAAAAGTATTAGGTAGCAAGTAAGCTAGTAGTTTAAGAGTTTCTACTTTGTTTTTTGTTTTTTTTGCTATTTTCATGACTTTGTGAGCCTATATACAGGCTACATGTTTTGTACTTGATATGATGAAATTAATAAAATTTTTGGTTGGTTTCTAGCTATCCATTTCTCTTCTTCAAGGTTGAAGAGTCTTTAAGGCCTTGGTGCCTAAGGTTTGGCTGAATTGGTGATTTCCAAGTTGAGCTTGGTGGTTTCCTCATGGGTACAACTATCTCTTAATCTCTTACCTTCTTCTTCTCCCATAAATTTTTCTGGTTTTCTTCAAACCCTTTACTGTAAACCCCTTTCCTACACTATCTTCATCTATACACTTCCATAATCGTTAATCTTCAAACCGTTCACTCCCTACACATACCTACACCATCTGGCCACCTATTCGTATCATCCTATCAATTTCTTTCATTCCAATCACTTCCCTATACCACCTTTACCATTCGGCTTATAAGTTCAACAGCTTTTACAAGGTTGGTGTTGCATCACTGGGATTACAGCTAGATAGAACCACCTGCTAATCTGTCTACCAAATCTGATGTAGGATGTCTATGAAAACCACAAATTGAAAGAAAGCCCCAAATTAGTCAAAGAATTCTGGTATTTGGCAGGGTGATTCCTTGATTCACGAGGTACTAGTGTCCCAAATTTCAATGAAATTGGACAAGTTTTAGCGTGGGAACTTGTTTTGAATTGGTTGTTGTTTTGTCTGTTAAGAATTAACACAAACACAAAGTGTGCTAATTAGACTGATTGAAAGGGTCAGGCTGGGTGAAAACAGTGGATACATGGGATTTTTAGGAGGGGTCAAAATGTGGTTAGAAAGATTCAGAAACAATGTGGATTTGTGACTGAATTAAGCACACTTTGGGACTGGTTAGGCGATTAATTTGGGGCTGTTTTCTAGCAGAGGCTGCAAGTAGGACTTAAGGAAGATTTAGGTGTTCTGGAAAAATAATAGTCAGAAAAGTGTGTATGAGGTTACTGTAAGGACTAACACAAGGACTAAGATTGGGTGTTCACGGGTCAGGTTAGTGAAGAACAGCAGGAAGAAAAGGATTTTTTTTTTTTGTTTCTTGGTCAAAAATAGCAGGGGAAGACATAAATTTCAGGTCTGCAGAAAGGTCTGCAGAAATTGTAAAGGGTTGTTCTTGCTGTTATTTGCTAAAAACAGTAGAAGGGGAGAGGCTAGGGATTGTTGCAGGGTTTAGAAGGGAACAAGATATGGGTTTGTGGGAGAAAACAGAAGAGAAACACATAATAAGGGGGTGAATGGTTAGGGAAAGAAAGAGGAAGAGGGATTAGGGTCATGGAGATGCATTCTTGGAATTTCTTGATTCAAATCTTGCAGCAGAGAAAATTTTAGACCAAACAACAAGCAATATTGGAGATTAGGAGAAGGAAACAACAAGAATCAAAGTAAGAAGAAGATAAGAAACAGGGAGAAGAGGAGAGATCATGAGCAGAGAAGTAGAGAGAAGAGAGAAGAGAGAAGGAAGAGAGAGAAAAGAGAGAAATACTTGGTGCTCTTCATGAGACCAAAATCAACCGACTTTCATTAAAATTCCAACTTCCTTCGTACAACCCTAAATTTCTCCCTTTATAAAATTTTTCTACTTTTTAAATTACAAATAAGATCCCTAACTTGCCTTAATTGCAGCTAACTCCTTGGCCATAGGCCTTATTACAAAAATACCTTTTAATATAATAAATCCTAACAAAAATACCCCTAAAACCAGAAAATAAAAGACTAACATGGCCCATTGGGCCTCCTCCAATATCTTTCTTTGGGCTTAGTCTTGGGTCTCCAAAGAGGGTATTTGTTATCCGATCATTGCACAGTTGCCCCATTAATGGGGTCTTTGTTAATTGGAGGATTGATATGGCCTCCAAATTGGGTATTTGTTATCCAATTATTGCACAACTGCTACCATCAATGGGGTCTCCGTCAAACAGAGGAATGATATGGCAGATCTAGACTTCTAATCTGATGACTAACAGGGACTACACAATTTAGCCACCCCTAAAGTCTGTCAATGCCAGCTATTATTTTAAAACAAAATATAGAAGCTAAATTAGCTCAATTTTGCCGATTGAAGCCTACATGGGTTTCTACCACATGGTGGAATGATGTGGCAGACCTAGTGATGTAGGATACAAGGGAAGACACCAAAATTGATGCAGAATATTTCCAAGACCCTCAAATAAATTTCAAATTAAAATACAGAAGCAAATAAATAAAAAATGGAGTTTAGAAACAAACAAGTAGCCATGAAAGTTATGAAATCAGAAAATAAAATCATAGAAAGAAGATTAGAAGGAATTAGAACAGAAAAGAGGAGAAAAAGAAGAAAAGAGCCTAAAAGGGTATTTTTGTAATTTTTGATATAATGTCTGAAAATTACCAAAATACCCCTATGATGCATTGAAAATTTTCAAAAATTTTAGGGTAGTTTTGGACGTGTTTAAGGATTTTACATTAAAATTTCATGAAATTCTAATAAGATTAGACATGTCAAATCAAAGAATTCAAAAAAGTGAAGGTTAATGAAAGTTTTGTTGAAAACTAGTAAAAAATCATTTAGAGAAAGAAGAAGATAAGAAAGAATATGGAGAAGGGAAAGAGAAAGAGAAGAAGATAACAGAGATACTTGGGAGGGTAAGGGATCATGTGTGTACCTAGGGCGCTATAACCTAATGGAGAGAGGGGAGCCTGAGAGTGGAATCACCCTATGGGGACGAAGAAGGCACACGGTCACTTGGGAGATCACCCAATATCACACACAATTTTTATTCAATCTTCACTGAATTTTATTGCATAGGAGCTGCCTTTAAATAGACTTACATCCTAAAATATTTGGAACTTTCTAAAAAAGAAAATATTCTAAAATACATGTAACTTGTTGCATTTCCTAGACTCCCAATCTGATGACTAACAAGGGACTATTCAGGTTAGTCATTTATTAAGTCTTTTTCCATATAGACCTCTATTTTAACAGGCGTAAACTCGACTTCAAATTTTGACCAATCGAGTGCATCAACAAGAAGAGTGAGTCGACTCTTTACTAAATTTGAAAAAGTAAAAAATAAAAAAATATGAAACATATAGAAATTCTAAACATCATAAGGGAGAAAAGAAAATAGAAAAAAAGCGAGTGAAATAGTCGACAAGATAATTTGGCTAAGTCACCGAGTCAAAACTGATGGACCTGATTCACTGCTGGACTTCTTTGCCTTCTTATAAATGGTCCAAAAGAGGTCTAATGATCTGGAAATCAGCTCCTGCGATTATCTGCTGATCCTTATGGAAAGAAAGAAATGCTAACACTTTTGAAGGTCATACTTCGGAGTTCGGACCCGGTCAGATTCCCACAAAAGGTGGTGTTGTGCCTTGCTTGGTGGCAGTGCCATTGGCCATTGTTCAAGGATGTTAAACCTTTTCAATGGCATTTAGAATGAGATATTTTGATGTTTTGATAGTTTTCCCCCCTTATGATGGGGTGAGGTGGCATTCCTCATGCTCTTCTTGGCCTCTTGTATCTTTTTAAAAAAATTTCTCATCAATCCAAAAAAATAAAAGGTTTACGGAGTCAAAACTGTGTTATGTGATTTAGTCAATAGGAAATCCATCCGGAAATCTACCAAATCTCATGTGGATCGGCCAAATTCCCAAGTCAATTCACCGATTTTTAAAACATTAATATCAGCCCAACCCATTTTGTGTTAACACTTTATATAATAGTCATCGGATATTTCTAATATTTAAATAAAAATGTTAGGAAAAGTAAAAAACAAACAAGGTTGAATAAAATGACTTCTATGTTGCGTAGTGGTTGTTCTGTTGTTGGGCTAAAACTTACCACATGAAAAGATGTTGATATCAAGAATTACCCCGATCCATTTTGTTTAGCAGCATAGTTGCCATATCTAAAAATTGTGTTTAAACAAGATCTAAGGTTTATTGTGTCCTAACAGCAAACCTTGCCTCTTCTTTATTTAGTGGCTCCTATTTAAAAACCAACTTATGTAACTGATTTTACTAGTATTGCATGCCAATATGTCAAAGCAGGAGGATACTGACAAAAACAATAGATATGAAATAATATACTTATATTTAATTGATAAACCCGACCTTTTAAAACTCAATGTCTGAAACTATGTCAAATGGTTACCGTAACAATTCCAATAATGAACCTTTTCCAGGTTTGATGAAGGAATAATCATGAAGAAACAGTTCAATAGATTGTTTGAGGGGGCATTTGGTTTGTACTATTAGAATCAATTCTGGAGAGTATAATTTACATTCAGGTCATATTAATAGAATCAACTTTGGCAATCCAGATTGAGAAACACCTTGATAATCGTAAAATTGATTAAATCCCATTTCTAATTCTCAGTCAATTATGGTCATATTCAGCCATAATTGTTTCTTCCTGGTGTTTTGATGCTATTTGAGCGATGCATAATTAGTGAATTATGCCATACAGATGTTGCCATGTATCAAACAATTTCATGAGATGCCTTACGTTTGGTAACATGAGCTGGAGACTTTTGGATTGCTTCATCTTTTGGGAAAACATGCAATGGTTGTGGGGGGCATTGAGGAAACATGCATTACCATAATTGCTTATAGAACACATTATCACTTGATGATATGGACTATTTGGTTGTGCTTGAATATTTTCTTCTTTCAATTTTATTATGAACTCATGTTATAAGCACTCTTAGAGTGGAGTGACCCCCTAGCATGTTGGTTTGGGGCCATTGGAAATAGGGAAAATGTTATATAATAGATTATCTATAAGTAGTTTTATAGAATTTAAAGTCAGCATTTAATTTTCTATTTCACATGCATATAAATATTTCTTCAATAGGGTCAGCCACACATGTTTTTCTATTTTGATGCTAATTCCAAAATCCTTAATATGATACTTTATACTAAAAATCAAAGAGTTACGTATAATAATTTGAAACAAACCCCAAGTATGATAATTTCAATGATATTTTGTAAGGGAGGATGAAATATGAGTATGTGTACTATACTAACAATATGGAAGAAATTCCCTCGGTACTCATGTCAACTCAAGAAATCCTTATTCCAACTACTTGGTGTCGGCTTTACAAATCTTTCTTTTTCATTCCAATTTATCTCCTTTTCCCCATTTCTCAAGTAAACAATAAAATGAATGTTTCTTTCAAAACTGTTACTAGTTATATCAAAAGAAATCACAATGTAAGTTTAAGAATGCCAACAGAAGCTGAAGCCGTCCTGCTCGGAGCAGAATTGTCAGGCAACTCCAGCTCAGCTAATGCGGCAAGGCTTTTCTATGCTTGGCGTATGCAAACGCCTAGGTCAAAGGGTGGCCACATCAGCATCAGAAGTGATTTACACACACCCCCAAAAAGTGAAAATCACTTTTGGCACTGATATTTTCACCCGGTGGATGTCGGCGCAGGTTAGGGGTCAGCGTATAAAATCCTCACCGCAGCTAATGTTCCTATGTTCTAGAAGTCAAGGTTTGGTGAAGTTCTTAAATTGTGTGACAAAAAAACTATTCATCAATGTTGGCTCCCATTTTTATGAAAATCCAAATTTCGTTGTCTTAGCTATGTAGAAAGTTCGTTTTGTAATCATGTAGCTCATGAATAAAGCCCATTAGACTCGTAAGTTTAAACTTCTATATGGCTTGATTGTCTTCTAACGAAGGTCTTGGCTCCTATGTAGCTGTTTGTTATCTCCTTTTTGCTTTGTTAATTACTTTTCTGTTGTATGCATGGCAAAAGAGGATGAAGGTATGTACAGTAAAGTCCAGATGACAAATCTAGTTGGAATAGGTATAGCACTACATAAAAAATGAGTTATTTTCTAGCATCGGTCAGCATAACCGCTGGCATAAGTAGGTTGTACCTGCGGTTTTATGACTGCAGGTATAGACGCCAAAATATTGCCAGTGGTTTCCAAAAAACTGCTACTAATACTTTTTTTTTTCTACTTGTGGTTCTAACGAAAACGCTGCAATTGCGTAAAAAGAGGGTGATTTTTTTATTTATTTGCGAGTTCTCTCCTTTTCTCAATTCAACAAAACAAAAATCCTCTTTTCATTCACTCTGTTTTTTGTGTTCGGTTAGGGTTCAAGAAATTTCTATAAATTTATAGTAGTAGACTTTATTTGCTCTCTCTCTCATGTGAAATTTCCAAAATGCGATCTAAGAAATCCTAAGGGGGGGGTGAATATCGGATCATTAGACTTATTTAAAATCACTTTAAATACTTAGATCTCTTCTTTGATTTACTTTTAGATTAATTAAAAATGTAGCAGAAAGATTAATAAGTAAATCAATCATACTATGAATTTATCATAGACCTCTACTCTTCGTCATGCATTATATTGTGACCTATAGCAGAGCGGGAGACGTGCTCATAGATTCCTTAAGGTTAATTAATTTAATAAATTTACTTAACCTTAGCTAGTGCCATTTGTTCTATGTTTTTGTCAATTTGCATAACCAAATTAAGTACAATACACAAGACAAGATAAAAAATAAACACCATGCAAAAAACATGATGTTTATAGTGGTTCGGCACTTTGGGCCTACGTCTACTTTCAACTGGCTCACCTTTGAGCCTTTATATTTTTATTAATAGTTTTAACCAACTATTATAGGAAAAATATAAAACCTAAATTTTACCTATGAGTATCTACGGAATCCTCCATCTTGTAGATGCGCTTCTAGTGTCTCTGGTGGGTACGCTCCGTCTAGTGACTCCGATGAATTACGCTTCACTTCACTCCGGCAAGTGTGATGAGAATTCACCTCCAGTGACTCCAACAAAAGCTATAACTTAATGAAGATGTAGATAATCTTTTTGTTTCGGGTTGTCTCCTGTATAGACTAATTTGACTATGTAAAACCTACTCTTTTTGCTCCCAAAATGTTTAATTAAAGACGTTTTAAAAGCTCATTCGAGACCTTGGACAATGTATAACTTTATAGAAATCACTCAAGGTTATAGGCCAAACAAATTTATCTTATAGGCTTTTTGGCTCTCTTATTTTCAAAAAGATTTGACTATGTATTCATGCATAGATATTATATATGTTCTTAGGGCTCAATAGCTTATTTATAGAGTACAAAAAGATATTTAAATCATCTCCCAATGGCTCTATTACAACAGTAAAAAAACTAGCCGTTATTGACAACTTGCAGATTCAAAAATTTGAAATTTATGTTTCTGGACCGGTCACGGCCCGACCATTCATGAAATAATCCTGACTGGTCGTGCCTGTTTTTTTAGTAATTTTTTTTTGGAAAACTGCTTCTCGACCTGTTGCGCTATTATTCATGACCTGTCGAAACTTTAGGATTGGTTCAAAAACATATGGACCGGTCTTAATGCCTTGGTTTCAACTTTTTGTGATTTTTCCTTATATTTTTCTTGGTCCATGCTATGGGCATTGTCCCTTAGGTCTAGATCTTTGCTTAATACTTCATTTAAAGTTTATTTAGACTTAAGGTTCATCCCCTATTCCACAACTTACCAACTTTTGCGAATTTGTTTTCGATTTTGAGAGTTGGCCTTATGGAGGTAGCTTGCTTCTAAGACTTGAGTTTATTCAACAATGCTTGAGTCTCTTTGGCTTGGTCATTCTGGCTTCGAGTCTATCTTTTTGGTGCTTTCCCGAACTCTAAACTTGGACTTACATGATTATACAAGCTACATGATGAAGTAGTACAACATGACCATGCTACATGTATACTCTTTGCTTTGAGATGGACATTGACAATACAAAATACCTAACATCGCGTTTGCTTAGGGGTTGCTCTCGCTAGGATTTTCACCCTCCACCGTCAAGCTCTCTTCTCTCATCTCTGCTTCAGTGTCCCAAGGTATGCATCTCTCTCTCTCTCTCTCTCTCTCTCACACACACACACACACACACACACACACGTATCTTCTACCTCATTTGTCTCCTTTGTCTTCTCTCTCTTTCTCTCTCTCGCCCTAAATAGGGCAAACCTAATCGACTAGGGGTTTTTGCTCTTAAAGTTGTCTTAGTGGTCTACTTGCGTGTGTGTGTGTGGGGGTGGGGAAGGTGATTGTGTGGTATTATTTCTTTTGTTAGGTTTTTGGGTAATTCTTCAAGTTGTTATGGTTCTCTAGGACCTAAGTTCTTTGATTTAGGGTTTTGGGATTACTTCTTAACCCTGGTTTTTCATGGTCATTCTTCCTAAGATTCTAGGTTTTGATATTTTAGTTTCCATGATTGTTTATAATCTTGTAAAATTGTAAGATCTCTTGTTCTTATTCATTCTGCTCTAGATTTTATACTTTTTTTTGTCAGTATAATGAAACTAAGTTACCATCAACCGTTGTTCAAGGGTGGTCATTGAGTTCAATTTTTTATGTTCCTGTGACTGGTGTTGAATCTATTTGCATTGAAAAATAAAGAAATTTCTGATTGATATTTTATGGTTGTCTTAAGCTTTATTTATCTCTCTCTCTCTCTCTCTCTCTCTCTCTCTCTCTCTCACACACACACACACACACACACACACACACACACATATAAATACTGCAAAGTATAAAATGCACAAACTTACCCCAGGAGGTGGTGCTGGGTTTCGTGTAAACTTGCTACCACCAGGAGCCCAAGGAACTGCTCACCAAGAAATTAAGATTTCAAGTAAATGTCAAACTGCATGACTATAGTTGAGGTGATAAAGGTAAACTCCACTTAGTCACAGTAATAAGCACAAGAAGGAAAACTCTGCAATATGACAACTTCATGGAAGTGTCTTATTCACAGAGAAGTAACAAACCACAATTATTGAATGGTTTAACTATGAAGCAAATAAAGTTGACAAATGAAAGCAAATATTCCCAACCACCCTAGGAAAATGAAATGCCTAAACTCACAAGTTTCTGTAATGCATAATTAAAACCAACTCCAGGTTGATCCAAGTTTTACCCCCCAAAGAAAAGAAAAAGAAAAATATGGTGAATACTACTGTGATAGAAGCTATAATATCAAGAATATGGACTTAACATGCCAAGTTTCAATTTTGAAACATAAACCTCTTCATTACTCCTTTTTTATACTTACAATCTTTTTCATAATACTGACTTAGATGGTATAGTCAAAGTCATGTTGAACCTATACAAGGTTGTGATTTTGCAGTCCTTTTCAACACGATTCAAACGTAGCGCCATATAAGTGCCTAGCCCTTCTAAAGATTTTGATCAATTTCAAGATATAAAACTCACAAGCATGGATGGCTCAGTGAAACAGATCGTGGATCACAAACTTCATGTAATACAAGAGAAATAAAAGTCAAAAAGCAGGCACCATTGTGTAATCTAGTATAGCTAACAAGAGTAAGCAGTCCACTGAAAAGGTCCCACAAACAATACGCTTCTAAAGTCACTACAAAGATTTTCCTTAGAAAGAGATTTGGGTGCAAGCTATTCCACAAAGATTCAGTTTTTTTGTATGGACAGCAGCTGTGGGAAAATTATTAATAATGTACAATCTCCAGAGATGAGGTTTCTTCTTGCCAACTGTACTGGGTTTTTTCTCTTGTATTTAGTTGGGTTGCTCATGTCCCACTCTTCAAGGGTTTAAAAGATCATGAATGGGTATTCAGGTGGGATTCTCTTGTTTTTAGCTAGCTCAATTGTGGGTGGCAATGATAGCTCATTTTGGTCAAAATTGGGTTTTCCCTGTAGATCTTCGCTTCTGGGATGGAGAACCTCAACATTCACAACAAAAGGAAAAATTCTATGGAAGATGTTGCCAGTGGTAATTTGTTGGTTGCTTTGAATGGAATGAAACAATAGTGTTTGAAAACTATGCAGAGGTAAGTTAACGGGTTCAGTAGGATCAAAGAAGATATTTACTTTTGTTATAAAAGTTGAAAGGACATTAATAAGAGAAAATTGACAAGGGAATAGGGTAATATATTTGGTGTTTAGTTGAGTCTAGGTTGTAGCTGCTTTTGGTGTAATCCCAATATCTTTTGCATGAAATTATATACTTTTTGGGATTCCTGGACCCTCTTAAATGAGTACACCTTTTACTTATCCAAAAAAAAAATCTCTTCTAAACATTCATAAACAAAAAGGAAAGCTTTTTCCTTTGAGATAGTTGTCTAGACATGTAGAATCAAGAGGAAAATGTAAAAGGATACCAATAGCCATGCTTGTAAGCACCAATTGATCATGTACATTCTGAGAGTTGCAATAGTTATATTAAAACATAAGACCAAACCATCAATGAGTAAAATACCTCCCCTTGGCTTACAAGATTGAGCACAATGAATGTAAGCACTGAATGGACTTACAAGGAACTTATCAGAGAGAAAATTGAAAATCCAGACTTGTTTGATGAACAATAAGATGAGAAAATATGATGTATGACATATTCAGTTCCAATTTCACAGCAAGCACAAGGAGATGCAATATGAACAATAAGGAGCAGCAGCCACAGTTTTGAGGAACGCAGAAGAGTAGATAGATGTACAAAGTGACCTGTACCCACTTATTCCACAAAGGTCAAATGCAAGGTTAAAAGGAGGGAAAGTAAACTATCTCTGAAACATGACCCAAACATCGAGTTTGTGGCTTATCCAATATAGAGGATTTTAGAATTGGTTGAGAGATATGTCAGAGGGATTTCCCACTTGTACACTCTTACAATTATTTTTTAATATCTATAGATAGTTTCTGAAAGAGCATACAGCTCAACCGAACAAAACAAGCCTCAGCCCAACTATTTGGGGTCAACTACATGAATTCTGGTACCTCATTCCACTCTATCTAGGGCCTTATCTTTGTTAAATCATAACTTTGACCCACATCCTTTTGATGTTCCCCTTGCCTTTTAGAACCTTCTCTCCAGTGCAGTCATTGCTCTTCGTTGACATGACCAGACCATTTAAATTGATTTCACCTTATAACCTATTGATGCTATACTAAGTTCTAACAAATGTGTTCACTTATAATTTTAAGGAAAGGATAAATATTCTTTAACATGGAGGAGGGGAGAGGCTGGAGGCTGGAGGCTGGAGGTTGGAGGACTCCCTGGGAAAGACAACCTGCCAGCTGGTCCAGCTATAAATAAGCACTTGAAAGAGAAGCATACTTTATCTAGTAAAGCATTGGTATCCCCTTTGCTTTAAGTCAAGTATATGCAGCATTACATACCACCAAACTTCAATTCTTTCTATTGTAATGCAATGGGTGTAGTCATGTAACATCAATATTAAAATACAAAAAGTAGAAATCAATAGTTTCAAGTTAATATAAAGCTTTGGCTTCTTAGTGCTTACACAGAATGGCAGTGATTTCTTGAACTTCTCTCCTTTTTCTCAATAAACTGACTGAAAAGAAAAAGAAAAGATGGCGCAAATCTTGGGGTTTAATGTGCTCTAGTGTCCAAACTCCAAACACTCCACGAGAGTAATATTCTGAAAGCCTCATCATGCCAAATAGATGCAGCCTGTCCATCAAAGAGGCAGAATCGGTCAACCACCTCCTCATCCACTTCCCTATAGCTGTGAGAATATGGAGAGAGTGCATCAGCAGATTGCATAGCTTAGCAATGCCAAAATGACTTCAAGAGACCTTACAAAATGCGGATCTGGTTGCCAAATCAAGCTTTCAGCAAGAGAGGCCAGATGGATTCTTTGACAATTAAAAGGGTATTTGGATGCGCTGTGTGAAAGCTGTTGCAGTTGCAGTTGCGGTTGTGGTTGCAGTAGCTGTGGGAAAGCTGCAAGCTGAACTATACTGTTTGGTTTACTGTTTTCTAAGAGCTGTGTAATAAATAAAGAAACCACATTGAGCTATTTGGATAGCTTTGGAAATGTGCTATTGGAAAGTATATATATATATATATATTTATTTATATTTAAATTGAGACAAATCACTATATTCTAACATTTTTTAATGCACACCATAAACTGAACATTGTCCTCCCCCC